>JANRMT010062840.1:55934031-55944670 GCA_026402145.1 Polypterus bichir lapradei | reverse complement strand
TATCTATCTATCTATCTATCTATCTATCTATCTATCTATCTATCTATCTATCTATCTATCTATCTATCTATCTATCTATCTATCTACACAATTTAAATTCCAGCGACTGACTTCTTGTTTCACCCTCAGTTTGCCAGTTCTTCTTCCTGTTGTAGAACCCCCCCTTGTCTGTTTACATGACATAAAGTAAGCCATGTCATCTACTGGACCTCAGAGTATGGATATGTAATTATTCTTGTAAAGTGCTTTGTGACTGGGTTTGATCCAGAAAGGTGCTATATACAATCTATATATTATTCAAAGGTAGTGTGGTGCCCTGTTGGCTAAGGCTAGAGCACAAGAGTGCTGGCTCCACCATGGACTGCTCCCTTAAGTCTGTATAAGTCACATCTTCTGCTGGTGTTTACTGTCTATAAATATTGATGAAGTTACTCCATAGTTTTTTGTTAATTGACAGTGATGGTGTTATCTGTAGAAAGGCATTCTGTAGAATAATATTTAATCATTTGTTGCCGTCTACTCTTGCTTTAGTGTTTTTCAGAACCTGAGCTTATAACTCCTGCTAAAACAGTCCAATTTACATTGTCCAAAATGTCCTCGATTCAATCCTTTGGATGGCATAGAAATCACATAATGATGGCCAGTGCTGAAGCAGCAAAGTGCCTGGCTGACCAATGGCCTGCTTTCACATCGCCTCACCTGTACTCATGTTTAGCAGTTCATACCATAGGTGTTGATCTGTGTTTACTTCTCCTGGAGTCTTTTATGTCATAAAGAAAGGCTTTCAGACAAAAATGTACCTTTGTTGGTACTATTAGAGGAAAGAATATCAAGTGATAGAAAAGTGGCTTTGGAAAATAAATGAAGGGTGTGTACAGCCACACCTGAAACTAATTTAACAACATAATTAATGCAGTGATCCCTGCAGTAATATCCTGACTGCTGTTCCTACATGATTCTGTTTTCCTTTTGTTGAAAAAAACTTCATCTTACCTGCAAAGCTGGAACAGAAAATCCGTTACAGCCGTGCTGTTACTAGGGCTGGAACATATATTTCTTAAGTTAATCATAATGGCTGTCTGTCAAAATATAGCTAAAAAAAAGTGGTGTATCATAGCTGGTGGTGTTTTATCTGCATTGCAGGGGATTGTGGTTAAAAATATTAATAGAATGATGGAAACTACATTCCACCATTGCCCTCCATAGCAAACGTAGAACCTTTGGAATGAACGGATTCCTTTCAAATTACTTTTTGTCAATGCACCTTTGCTTTGTAACTAAAGTATAAAATGTTAAGCAGCAGAACGACAAGCTTTTTCTTTTTAAAGTTTACAGTACGCTCACTGAGCTACAAAGCCCTAACACACAACAAACAATAATCTGAAATAAGAGACCCAAAGCCACACATTGGGTGGTATCTCAAATCTATTTCAAGGATCTCTGTGCAGCTTTCAGCCAGTAGGGGGCAGAGTGACAACCGTACATAAAGGACACTTTCATGTTTCCATAACAGAATACTAAAAATATATCTGGGGAAAAAGTGACTTAACTTAAAACCATAATATATGGCTTTGTTTTTTGTTTTCTCTGTGTTATTCAATACATACGAAGATTCATTGCTTGGTGAACAACGTGCAAGTTTTATACTCGGTGGCTCCTTTATTTGGTATTCTTATTTAGTACCCGGTAAGATACCCTTTTGCCACCATAACAGTATGGCATAGATTCAAAAAGGTGCTGGAAACATATTGTTCAGTGCAGTGGCTTAACAATGTAACACAGTGGCTACAGATTTTTCAGCCACACATCCATGACTAACCATTTACAACAGGGGCTTTACATGCTTGTTATAGCGCTAACTAAGACAAACAAAGCCTTCAAGGTCTTATTATGTAGCAGTAATTGACTAATAATCTCAATTCTAAAGTGTTATGGGTGCTTTATAAAACTTTTCAAGACCAATCAATACAGACTTATACACCTGATAGATGTGCAAAGGTAGCCCCTGACATCTAAGGTGTTAGCCATTCATGCTGCACACCACCCTTTCCGCTTCATCCTACAGGCAATCTGTTGGGCTGAAATTAGGGACTGCGTAGGCAGTTTGAGTGAGACGGAGTTTCTGTCATGCATTATCCATTTGCAAAATGGTAGACTGTGACCATAAGGGGTGATGGATGCACTGTGGCATTCAGTTGACACTCTGCTGACACAGCTACCACCACCAGATGGTACCTTTGACAAAAGGTAACATGTATTAATGGATTTTCATAGCAGAAATTGAGTTTCATTAGACCAAATGTCATTTTTCCAAAGTTCAGTTGTCTAGTTTTGGTGATCAGATCAGTACCACCTGATGTTGTCTTCTGCTGCTACAACCCATCTCCTTCAAGGTATAGATGCGGCACAGTCAGTGATTTCTTAGTTTAAAAAGTGGTTATCATGAAGATGTTTGGCAATTCTCCGACGACCTCTGTCAGTCACAAACTTCTACTTTTGCTACAATTTCTACTGCTAACAAAATTTGGTTTTGCTCTTATGTTTGTGTTTCCTTTTTTTGTCCATCCAAATGATTATGCTGCTTGACAGAACACATGAAAACCAAAAGCTGATTATTTGTAAAAACAAAAATTTCCACTTAAACCACTATGTCTCAACATGAATTTGTTAATCGGTCACAATTCAATTTAAAAGAGCTTTACTGACAGGAATAGTTTATGCAAGTTTTACCAAAGCCCTCTTCCATACAATTTTCAAATCTTTAATCCTATTCAAGTACACAAGAGGCCGAGGCCTGTGCTGGCAACCTTGGGCAGACTGCTAGTCTATTGCGAAGCACACTTACTTACACTGCACTAATTAACCTAACACCCATTTTATTGGTAGTGCTGCTGTCTCAAATTCAAGCATGGTCATTGTTTACATGGAATGTGTACATTTTCCTCATGTTTTTTATGGATTTTTCTAGAGGTACTCTTGTTTCCTCACAAAGTCAAAGACATAAGTTTGGCCATGTATGTAATGTCAGTGCTCAGATGACTTTGTGACGAACTGGGACCCCAAACAGAATTCATTTCAGCCTTGTGTGTGATGCAACTCATTAGATCTCAGGCACCCTATAATGGAACAAGTCCTTTTGGATAATATAGTTACACTTCCCCAATCTCTTACCTGAATCTTAATAATGCAACCTAGGTAAATGACAAATGTCTATAACAATCGAGAATATTTAGACTTTAAACATTTAAATTACAGCACACAGTTTAACATTTCAAATATCTCATGCAGCTCTTTTTGTTTATTAAGTACTTCTACCTCATGAAGTAAATCATTACATTTCTTATGAACACCCCATATTAGAGTGGCTTATAACTATTTCTGCCTTTTTTTTTTCTTGGAGTCCGTACGCAGCTATTTCACACTTTTCAGGACTGACAGTTAGACTTCTTCAATTACAAAGTTATAGTGAAACTAAGGGGTAACTAAAACTAGGTTTAGTAAATGGAGTCTGGATATTTACCTGGGGAGTGTGTGGTCTGCGATGGACCGGTTTGCACCCCCCAATACTGCTAGTTTAGGCCCTGATTCCTGTGACCCTAAACTGGGTTAAGTGGGTTTGAAATTGAATATACAGTACTTACACAGTGTGTTGGTCCATACAGCAATACATAAAACACATGCACTATTTGGTATCTGCGGTAGGCTGGCGCCCTGCCCGGGGGTTATTCCCACTTTGTGCCCTGTGTTGGCTGGAATTGGCTCCAGCAGACACCAAACACCTGTGACCCTGTGTTAGGATATAGCGGGTTGGATAATGACTGACTGACTGACTGACTGACTGACTATTTGGCATAGTACAGTATACAAACACACAAGCTCATGTGTATTATCCTTCCAACCATTTTCAATCCTTTCTCTGGTAGTAACCAATCCTGCATGGGGACAGTCTTTACCACCCATACCCACACTGACACATACGCATCAATGTATAATTTCTGTATATTTTGTACAGTATAGTATACACACAAGTTCGGTGCAGTCCATTCTGACATAAATATTACCCACATGTACAGTATACAGCATACGTACGGCATGTGTAGATTTACATATAACACTCATTTACTTGCATTTCTGCGCTGTTGTCACGTCGCTGTGCCATGCCACAGAATCACTGTGAATCTTAAACGAAATGTGTATATTCAAACTGTCAAGTTCAAGGTCAGGCTTATTGAATGTGAACTTGTCTGACAAACATGCAAGCCGTGGCCACTGTGTCAAAGTACAGAGTCGTTAATAACGACAATTAGTTTACAACAAAAAAAAAAATATTTTCTTTCGATGTCATTAAAGTGTCAATAATTGTATAACAAAGCAAAAAAAAAATGTTTGACTAAATGCTACAGACTAAAGAGCATGTAGCAAACTACAGAACGAATCCGTTTCAGTAAGTAAATACCACGCTATGATCGGTCCTCCTTCACGATGTTGTTCTGATCTTGATCGAAAAGTTATTGACAGTTGACATTTATCCATCCATTATTCAACCCGCTATATCCAAACTCTGCTGGAGCCAATCCCAGCCAACACAGGGCGCAAGGCAGGCACAAACCCCGGGCAGGGCGCCAGCCCACCGTAGACAGTTGACATTTACTGATTTGTAATCATTGTGCCAGGCACTGTATTGTATATGCCAATTGATTATGATAAATACTCGAAATGGAATATCAGTAAATAAATATTAAGAATTCGGGTTTTAAAAATATTAACTGAGAATGTTATCATTTACTGCTAACGAGTGCGCCGTTATGTCTCGAATCCCCTGGGCTTCTGCCGCTCTTTCCGCTACCTGCTTTTACGGCGCGATGCGTCACTTGGACTTGCTTGGCAGTGATGGATCTCCCTCACAGTCAGTATATGAGATCGCCAAGTTTCCTCGCAGCTGTAGTCCTTCTGAGCGACTCTGACAGTCCACGCGGGACCGAGTGAGTGCCTCTCGCCTGCCTGCCCGGATTGGCCAGAGCGCACCAACTGCTCCGCCTGCGCAGCCCGCTTAAGCAGAGCCCATCGAAGAGCGCGATAGAGCAACACAGCTCGGCTCTGAACAGGGAAGGAGTCCTGCGCACAGGACAATCCGAGTGCGCGCGCGGGACCTCCTGTTGCACTATGCGCCTGCCCTGCGAGACACGCCGACGAAGCCCCCCTAAAGTGCCCCCTGGAAGCCGCCGTTGAACGTGGAAGGAGCAAGTCTTGGGAGCAGTAGCGCCGCGCGCGCCTCTTTGGGACTGAAGCGGACAATCATGAAGCTGGTGCTGTGGGCGTTGGGATTGGTAACCTTCGTCCCGGACGCCCTTACTGTAGCTTCTGTGCGCTCAGGGAGCCCCCGCGGATACATGCGGCAAGGTAACGCGCCCGATTCGGTTTCTTTTGCTTTCCATTTATTTTTTCTCATGCTTTCACTGATTTTTCCTATGAGATGCTCGCTTAGTTCGAAAAGTGCGCGATCGAACGCCCTCTGACCTGCACCTTCTTGCTTGTGCCCCTTCCTCTACACCCCACCCCCGTCTGCAGCACGACTGTTTGAGATCGCCACCCCTCGCCGAGTGGACGAAGCCGGACACAATTTTCCCCACGACGTGCACTTCAGGAAAAGGACGAGGCGAAGCGCACCGCTCTCGGACGGACAGATGACGGACACCTGGAGCGCACCGCAGGTCTGGTACAAGATCAGCGTCTTTGGCCGGGATTTCCACCTTAACCTGACTGCCGACGCGGGCTTCATTGCTCCTGTCTACACTGTATCGATATTGGGAGCTAAAAACGTTACGGCTTTCTCTGCCCACGAGGAGGACACCGATTTCAAGCACTGCTTTTATTCTGGACATGTCAATTCGCAGAAAGAGCACACGGCAGTCATCAGCCTCTGCGCCGGCATGGTAAGTTCTGCACGGACACAGCGTTAAACCGAGGGTCGGAATATTACATCACACCGTAAAGGGCAGGATGTAGGAGAGCACAAGCGACAATGACTGACTGGTCATATTGGGAAATGACTCTGCAGGACACCAATGGCTGTTCGTCTCTGAGTTCAATTGAATTGGACTCATTGATTGTGGTGTCTTCTGTGTCTCAACAGAGAGCACACTGAATCTAATGGCTGCTGCCTTCATAGTTAGAATTTTGGGGGCACTTTGGCACTAGTGGCTGCATGGCCTCTAATCAGATTACACTGTGCTGCTGTAATTTTAGTCAGGCTAGACTGGGCATACTGTATCTGCTGCGGTTATAGCTAGATTAGACTGGGATCACTGGCATAAGCAGTTTGTCATGGTTTAGGCACATTAAACTAGCAATAGAGGAACCAGTGGTGGCAGAATATTGGTATACTGATAGAAGAGTTTGCATGATGACATAAATGACTACTGTTAGTAGTTGGATTTGACAAGGCACACATGGTCTTTTTCTGTTCTGTGTGTAGGCAGATTAGATTGGGCACAGTGGCACCAGTTGACTTCAGTGTTTATTGGCAGATTAGACCACACCACATAGTCATTCCCTTTTTAGACTTGATAGAAAGGTGCAAATGGCTGCTCAGATATCAGACAGATTAGACAGACTGAGCAGCAGTGGCTATCCCATTCGCTAGCTATTGGATGGGGCACTTTCACACTAATGGCTGTCTTGTTCATGGACAGGATGCTGTGTTCACAAATAGATTAGACAGGACTTTCTGAGCATGGGCTGGTTCCACATAGTGAGGTTTGAATGGGAGTACTGGGATTAGAAGATACTCTGTTCATAATCATGTCACATTTGGCACACTGGCATCAGGGTCTGTTCTCTTTCTCATCTGGTCTCATTGATGCAAGTGGCTACTCTTATCATCACCAAATGAGATTGGGGAAAACGGGAACCAGCAGCCAGTCTAAACCTTGCCAAGTTAGGATGGACTGGCATTATTAGCTCCGATGATCAAAGACAAACCTGACCAGGCAAGGGAGCATCTACTGCATTCCTTGCCACATTAGACTAGGCACACAGACACATTGGGTGCACATCTCTGACACCAGTGGTACTTCAGTGTCATGGCAGCCTGGATAACTGCCATGTGGACTTACTACATGGATTCCTAGGCAGTATATACAGTAAATGTGGTGGATTCTTACTTTTTTATTCAATACATAAGGACCTTTTTAGTTTTACTGCTTTTATTTAGCCAAAGCTACACAGAAATGGCTTAAAAACAACAATGTTAATGTCATGGATGCATCTTCACTACTGGAGTGAAGTAAGACAGCAGTCATGTCTTGTCTGGTGTGTTGGGAAAACTCTGTTTTATTTGCTCTTTTAAGTTATTTTTTTCTCAAGTGTGGCATACCTTCATTTGCCCTGGAAATGTGCATTGTTAAGTAAAATTGATTTTGTAATTTAAACAACAGAACTATATCTCCATCCATTGCTTATAATTGCCATCACAGGGGCACCTACAAAGGAATATTTCCAATAAAATGTAAGAATTTAATTAATATGCAAATAAATAAAAGTACAGTGAAATGTGACAATAAATAAAAATAACAACTGCTTATTTTATTGTGTATTTATGTAATTATTTCTTCATTCATTTATTTCAGTGACATCACACTCGACATGAAATAAGCAATAAAACAAAAACTGTCACTTTAACTTGTCAAAGCTGAGAGGGCGGGCTCTAGCTAATGCTGTTGTTTGATTGGTGAATCATCCCTTTGGCCATCAAGTGCCAAATTTACAGCAGGCACGTCACATGCAAACTCCTAATGATAAAATTGAAGTTTCTTGAATTAAAGTCTCTGCTTTGCACAGGAATTCTGAGCAACTTTTGTCTTGGACTCATATCTGACGTGCACAGTCACAACAGCCTTGATCATACGCCTGAGCCACAGAATTCCCAAGTTGAGCAAAGTGCATTCATCCACTCTGTGGACGATTCACCAATCAAACGACAGCACTAGCTAGAACCCGCCCTCTCAATGTTGACCAATGAAAGTGACAATTTTCACTTCCGAGCTTATTTCACTGGATTAAATGAATGAAGAAATAATTAAATACTTAAAGAAACAGGTAGCAGAAATATATTTTGTGACACATTTAGTTATTTAGAGTTTACTCACATTTCATGTTGTTATTGCTTATTTATTTGCACATTTCACACTACTTGTGTTTAATTGCATATTTATTCATTTATTTAGGATAACATAGTTCTCCACAGGCATATGTCCAGTTTAAAGCTGTGAATGCTCCTATGTATTGATTCACATTTTGACACTGTACTTGTATTGACAAAAGTATTTTTCATAAAAAAATATTTTTTTGAGACTTGTCCATTTTTAAAAAAATCAGACTTCCTTTTTAATCTCTTTCATTGCTTATATGTGTGACAAGCGTTCACTGTTGGATGCATCATCACTGGCAGATGGCTTCAGGAATGGCAAGCTTGTAGTTGTAATTTTATAGCAATGAAAGCAGCAGTTGAGACTTAATTTTTACATTTTATTTTTACATTCAGATATAATTTTTACATTTAAAATTAAGTGTATTTGTATTAATTCCACATTATTGTACACCATGCTGCTTCCAACTGGCTTCCTAGCATCCTTCACAGGCTGCTGTTTACATGATACTTCAACACACACCAGTCTATGTGAATAGTGAAGAGCACACACGTTCTTCTCTCAGAAAACACAATGGTATGAAAACGAATGGTCCAATTTAAATGGCGATTCAGTAGATGAACTCAAATTTTAGGAGAGAGTGAATAAAAAACAAAGGTGATAATTTCTTCAGAACACCCAATTTGTGCAGGTTTAAGCAGCAGTAGTTTTGTTTAATCTTAACAGAAAATGGAAGACCCCACAAGCTGCATTAAACTATCTAAGTAAAGCTGGAAATGAAAAGCCCTTCCTGAGCCATGCCACATGTAAACTGGTGTGGTGCTTCTGACAAAGTCATGCCGTGGTCACCTTATTGGGCAGCTCTTATTATCAACTCTGATTTGAGTGATTGATGAGGTTTTGAAAAGTCTCACCTAATTCTGGGTGGTCTGTAGTACAGTCTGTTATACATCTTTGACATCCAGTTCACATAATAACACCAATCAGTTTGCTGTTTTTTCTTTTCTTCTGGTATTATAGAGACTCAGAAGTCATACTGATTTATGATGTGCTTTATTACTATGGCAACCTTAGTTGCATGACATTTGATTTAGTAAAACGTAAGTAAATAAAACGTCAATACAAGCATACAGTATAAGGACAACAGGAATCGTCATTTCCCAACAGCCACCTAACAACCAATATAACAGAAAACAGCCATACATTAATCCTGTAATTGACTGATTCAGCTTACTCAGTTTATTAGTGTGCAGGGGTCTTTCTCAGAAGACCACCACAGTACAGACATGAAAAAATTATAAACTGTTAAAGGGAAAGCACCTTATAAAATGAATCCATTCAGAAGAGTACTGATATAATCCAATAAGACACAAAAGACGGTGCAGTATATGCTAGTAAATATAGGTGTGTATATACAGTATACATACATGGACACAACTATTCTCCTCTACTCTTATGTGTATGTATATAAATTGTTGACAGTAGGGGGCATTCATGAGTCCTAGAGCGCAACAAGGCCAAACTTTTAAAAGGTGAAGCAAAGGTTAACATGACAGGCAGTATAACTACTAAGTGCAATTAGAAGGAACAATAATAAAGAACTAATGCCCCCCCAATGGCCTAACTAAATGAGCAGTCATTCATGACTAACACAGGGGTGGTTGGTCTTCTCATGGTACAAACAATAACTCCATTATGCAGTCCTTGCTCACCTTCCACTAGGAAACTCCTTTTCCACACCCCGGCCTCTCACCGTTGTGCCAGATTAATCCTTACCAGTGTCTCTCATTCCAATCCAAGCTCTATCACTGACTGAATGGAGGGGCAATTTAAGTTTCAGCCAGGAAATAATTATGAGTGTACTCCAGGAAACACTTCCAGGGCCCCAAATGCCATGCAGAAGGTCTGAGGCAGTGCACTAGAGTTCCCTTTTGCAATCTCCTGCATTTCTGTCCCGTAGCCGCCATAGAGTGAGACAGGTTATCTCAAATACACTGTCCTCACTAGTAGCCTAGAGAACTATCGTATAAGAAACCAGCAATGCTCTCTAGCAAGGAAGAGTTCCATTGTAAATACATTGGTGGATGATATCGATGGCAACAACCATTCTTCAGTCAACCAATATTAGGCCTAATTTTTGGCACAGAATGAGAGTTAATCAGATTGATATCTAGAACCACCATCATTGGATTTCTGCATTTAGGAAGACACTGTGCTCCCTGCAAAAACCTTTGACATGTACCAACTTCAGGAGAGTGACAAGTCATGCCTGATAAAACTGACTGAACATAGCAAGGTAGCATTTCTTTGATGTCTTCTTAGCATGCACACATACTCACAGTTATCTGCATTTGATCATACGCCTGTGAATTTCCCCTTGGGATTAATAAAGTATCTATCTATCAATCTATCTATCTATCTATCTATCTATCTATCTATCTATCTATCTATCTATCTATCTATCTATCTATCTATCTATCTATCTATCTATC
>JANRMT010062840.1:55899143-55934021 GCA_026402145.1 Polypterus bichir lapradei | reverse complement strand
ATCTATCTATCTATCTATCTATCTATCTATCTATCTATCTATCTATCCATTAAAATAAGTGGGAGAGCCACCCAGTAAACTCGATTTCCCACCCAGTAATTCATATGTGCCAGCCTCTTAGTGGCTTTTAAGGCATTTTAAGCATCCAGTCTTGAAGCAAATGAAATTGATTTATTAAATCCCTGTGAGTTTTCTATCATGGTCACATTGCAGTTGTCTTTGGCGTTTGTTTGCTTTCATACGGTGCTCCTGTTGTTGTTATTAGAGGCTCTCACGTTCTGCTATTTGGATTCATTGTGTAACAACTCGGAAATAGTCTTGCACTGCAATTCTCTTAAAGTCCAATGACCGAGGATTTTTTTCAGATTGTAGAAATTACAATTCTTAAATATTAAATGCCTTCTGTCAAAAAATTGTTGCAAATTGTTTTGAGACAAATCTGACACGGCTTTTAGGAAATAACACTATCCTTCTCTTGCTCCCAAACAAAATGAATTCCCATGGTCCTTCCCCTCCTTTAATAATTGAACTTGTGCCAAGCAAACAGGATTCTGACTGCCTGCTTATTATAGCAAGTTAGAAAATGGGATTCAGTTAAAAATGTGTATGTCTTTTTTGTGGCCATGACCTTTGTGTAATCTGTGGATTTTGGGTATGCTTTTATTGTAATTCAATTAAAATTTACGTGTGTTCCTTTTTTGTTGTAAAATTTTTTGTATATTATATATGTTATTTTATATCATATTGTTATGAAATTATTTATTGGTGCCCCCTTTCTAAGTGGGGACCACCATCAACAAGCAGTTCCACCCACTAGTGAGAAACACATTATATATGGCCACCAGAACTGTGTCTGTCATGACTATCCACACCGTTGAAGTGGTATGAGCTATGAGGAAAGATTGTAGGAGTTCCACCTTTTCAGTTTAAGCAAGTGGAGATTAAGAGGAGACATGATTGAACTGTTGCAAATTATGTAAGGAATTAGTCCAGTTGATCCCAGTTGTTACTTTAAAGTAAATTCTGCAACAAGAACACAGAGATACAATTGGGAGACTTGTTAAGGGCAGATATCGCACAAATGTTAGAAAGGTTTTCTTCATCCATCAAAGGGCCATACATACAATGAATAAATTAGCAAGCACTGAAGTGTAGAGCAGGACTTTAGGGGCCTTCATAACTCGACTTGATGCTATTTTGGACAATCTGGAGCGGAGTTTCTTAAATATTGTTCGGGGTAACCCAAGGGTTCTGCAAAACCTTATAGGAGTTCTGTGAGCTATCAGTCATAATGCTGTGTATCAGCTGTAGCTACTGGGAAAATTACAGATGATCAACAAATAGGCAGAATTTGATGCAACACTGATTAAGTCTCAGAGGTCAGCCAAACCAGGAATGAGAGATAACGCTGTCTGTCATGACAGTTACTAAATGTCTCTACCACTGAAATGAAACGATGTTTGAAGCATACAGTGTGGTATTTGTCATTGAGCATCTAGTTGTGTGCATTAACTAAACTGAATGTATTAATATTACTGTGGTTGGTTGTTTATCTTTCTAATATGTGTAAACATCTCAAGTTAGATTTCCTTTTTTATTATTAATACATGTGGATATTTGCTGGTTTTCACAGAGTTAGATTTGTGATAGTTTGAGAGCAGAAATCATTATATTCATATCAAACAATAACTTTGACCTTGTGCAGTTCTTTAAAGATACAGACTGGAACATAATGTTATGTTACCTTGCAGACGACATACTTTGGTTTTTGAAAAAGTTTAACTTATCACTTCAGGAAACATAAAATAGAAGGCCCAAAGAAGAAAATTAAACTTTGGATACAAAGAATTGAAAATAATTTCTTTGCTAATTTAAAAACATACCTGACCAAATGAATGAGGCAGAAAAGATAAAGGAAGATTGCAATTTTAATCAATTAAATCTTACTGGGATCAATCATGTACAAAATGTCATTAGTTACATTAGAAGAGTATTTTTGTAAAAGTCAGGACTATAGGGAAGTTTTTTTGAGGATTCTGGGTCCATTTAAGCACGATCATCAAGTAAAGAATGATCTATCAATGAATGAAGAATATGTGGTGGATGATTTTAACTCAGACTTTCTGTTAAAAAAAATTGAAAAATCAGGGTGAATCTGGACCTTGAAGTCAGTGAGCATTTAAGATCTTACTGCAGTTTGTTTCTACTTGCTTATGTGAAAGTAGATGTTTGACTGTCACTGCAATCAAAACAAATGATCAGAGTAGGTTAAAAACTGTGTGACACTTACATCGAGACGGTCCTTCACAAACTTTACACCATACTGTATATCGATGGTTTATGTCGTACAATGTAAGCAAGTCCTTTTTATTTACATTTACACTTCATGCCTGAAACAGTTTGTATTATTTCATCTTATTCCATAAATTTATACTGTATATGTATATATTGTTTTCTTGCTAAAAAATATTTTTCACGTAACTGACTATTTTGTAATTTGTATTTATTTTTTTTAATTTTCATAGGGGTTATGTGGATCAAATTTCTTTTTGTGTAGGGCTCCACAGTCCCAAAATGTTAAGGAAACACTGATCAGGATGAATAGGGTGGACGAGGCTCTTGGGCTGAATGGCCTGATCTTGGCACAGCTTTTCTAATGTTCTAATATTCATCCGCAGGCCCCCAGTGATTTATTTTCTTAAGGAACACCGTTAGCTAGAGATTGTGGTTCGCTTGTTTAGTTTTCAAGTGATTTTACCCTGTTGTAAGTTTTATGCTTTCATTGAAAAGACTCTGTATTGTTGTTAGTTAAGTGTCATTTGTATGTGTATGTATCCAGTATATACCTGTTATATGGTTTGTAATTTATTGTTAATACATGATAATTGTGAATATACAGTATACAAGTGGTATGAGTCAGTACACAGAGACAAGCAGTATTTAAAAGTAAATTGAGTTGAAGTTGAAAATATATTTATGCATATACAAGTTGCCTTTTAAGTGTGGAATCGTTGGGCAAATCATTTTTTTTTCGCTTGTACATTGTGCTGTAGATGGCCCTGAGTAAAGTAAATGCTGTGTGGCCATTGCTCCAAAGTAATGGAGTAGGCATTGAGTGCAACCAGAAAATGAGTTTCATTCTCTGTATTTGACCTGAGTGCTTGCAGAAAGTTACGGTAATTATGTATTATCAAAAAGTACAAACTATACCACATGCATATATACTGTATGAACACACATCAAGGTTAGACACAAATCAAAAGGGAAGGCAACCCAGGTGAAAGCAGACTGAATATTTTATACAGTATATATGCATAATGCATACACAAAAATATTTTGGAAACATTCAATACATAGTGAATAATGAACTACTTTGGACTGCTGTGTTGGACTGAATGGTCTATTAATGTTCAAACGGTTATATTCTTATACAAATTCATGCATAAGTATACACAACGTGCATTAGTTTCCCTTGTGAAGTACTGGCATCTAATCCAGAGTTGGTGACTTAGTTGTGCCCAAAGCAGCCCCCCAGTGATGCACTTGGAATAAATGAACTCATAAAATAGAGTGATTGAATGTACATATAAACACACACACACACACACACACACACACACACACACACACACATATACAGTTTATATGTTGAGGTGAAGCATATTGTCGGGGGGGGGGGGCTTGTCAGGTAAATGTTTATTGTCTATGTGACCTTATCAAGCAAAAAGCCACACAATTATTGTAACCCATTTTTTTCTTTTTAAAGCTTGGTACATTCAGGTCTCCTGAGGGAGAATTTTTTGTAGAGCCTCTGCATCACCACCAGGGAGAATCCTTTGAAGAAGAACACAGCAAACCTCATCTTGTGTACA
Organism: Polypterus bichir lapradei; assembly: GCA_026402145.1. Lineage (NCBI taxonomy): Eukaryota > Metazoa > Chordata > Cladistia > Polypteriformes > Polypteridae > Polypterus > Polypterus bichir. Next base: position 55,930,149 of record JANRMT010062840.1, on the reverse strand, counting down.
GAAAAGATTCAAGCAGTGAAGAAGAGTCCAAGAAAACAAGTGCCTGTGAAACATCAGGTAATGGGCTTTACACCAATTTCCATGTACTTTGAACTCGGAAGCGATTAGGTTAGAACTGTGTAATAGATGGGCAGAAAGGACAATCTGGATGGCAAGATATAATGAAAAATAAACTGTTTAAAAGTGATATTATAATATGAGCAATGAATATTCAGAACAGTGTAGAAGGTTCCATTTCTGTGACTGTTCAGTGGCACTGATTTATATTTGAGTTTTGTTTTAAATCCTTTTTATTGGACACTATTTCAAGTTTTTATTTCTCTTTAGTTATGGATATTTACACTATATAGATATTTGATCCAATTAAGGATTGCATTGGTGCTGTTAAATTTGATTTTCTCATACAAATAGCAGACATTTGATATTGAGATGCCATTTGTGTTCAGGTGTATTTTATTAAGTCTTATTAGTGGTGTAGCTCAAAAGTAACTAATAAGAATCCTCAAAAACGAGACATCACAAGTCTTCTGGTTTAGAGCATTCAAAAGGGGCTGCTTTAGGGTTTAATCTGAAGGTGTACAAGTCTTGTAAAATATCCCATAAAGTTTGAGTCAGAGAATAAACTCTTGACACAGGGCCTGTAAATCAGAGCTAATGTCTTCCTTCAGAGGCTGTCTAATCCGGTCAGGCAGATAACAAGCAGTTTATTTTGTCTGTTTACTTAAAGGCATATAGCAATGTGCAGCAAGACTTTGAAAAGCAATTAGTCACATACCTGGAGCAAAGAGTACAGCTCTCACTTGGAACATCTGTAGACGAGTATTAGGATGTTTACAATTAATGGGTACACGACCCCAATGAAAATGTCACCATGTTAAATGTTAGTGCTGAATCAGCAAAATGGGAAAAAAGAGGGTAAGTTATCTCCATTCTGGAAAAAAAATAAGAAGAAAGTTGAAATCACAGAGGTCCAGCTGTTTTATCAACTGCTCACGCCTGGAGTCTCAACATCAGCCAAAATGTAGTGTTTCCACCTTTTTGTAATTTACATTATGGACTTACAGTAAGTAGCTTTTCTCTTTCTTTCTTTTGTCAGATTTTAGATGTTTGTAGGATTCATTTTTCCTCTTCTTCATCTACCCCTTAATAAACCCATCTTCAAATTCAATTTATACAAGCAAAGTGCCCTCATACCGTAGATCCAACAACCTCAGTTCAGATCCTGAGTCTGGGTGATGTCTACAGTGCTGTGATAAAGCATTTGCTCCTTCTTGATTTCCTTTATTTTTGCTTATCATAACACTTAATTGTTTCTTATCTCCAAATAAAGTTAGTATAATACAAAAATAATCTAAGTAAACACAATACACAGTTTTTAATTTTTTATTAGATTTATTGATTTATTCTATATTACCCATTGCCATTGAGCTGTGCAATTGGATGCTCAAGACACATAAACACTATTATTTATAACCAGTAACGGCACACTTCACGATAATGTGCAGTGAATACACTTGACTTGAGCATTCCTAGTTTTCATCCTCTTTCTTTCTCTCTACGTTTAGCATTCATTTGCTCAGAGGTTGATGCACTTGCTGCTTCCTGAGCAACTCGTTTTTTCTCCACCCTAGCGGCCTGCTGCTTCTCTTCTTCCGTCGGCATCTTTTCGCGTTAAAACTGATTAAGTTAGTTTTTGTGTTGCAATTACTTAGTACGTTTTTCTTAATTTTCCACTTAAGCTGGCACTTAAGTCTTCAATCTGCCTCGAGAATGATTTAAGATATGAAGAGGTAGGGGAAGTGACCGCGAAGGTGGTAGGGAATGAAAACGGTGCACGTACGCATGCGCCACACGGCCGCTCTGCTGCATGCATTCGAGAGTTAATTCTACAATAAAATAAAATAAAAATAAAAAGAGGAATAAAAATCATCACCCTAAAGCGGATATTAGACCTCACGTAGTATATGTGTACCAAATTTCAGGTCAATAGGTGAAATGGTTTTCGAGCAACAAGTGATTTAAAATCCTGGACAGACTGCTTTGCATAGTGCAATAGTTATCTGATCACCGCATGCATAGAATTGGAGACAGCAGCCTTTCTGAGGCCATGTGCTGATCACTGATGGTCTGCAGGAATCCACTGGTGGCAAAGAAAGCTGTCAGAAGCTTAGCAGTGGGACCTTGTTTTTCCAAATTGTCCTACACCAGACAAAGGAGGGTCACTATTTCACCGCTGGACATCCTGTGTTTCTCTATTAGTTGTTGATTACTGAGATAATGCAACGGGGTTTGTGTCTGCCTGCAAAAGAGCATTTAGACCAGCAATCGTCTTACACAGCATCTCTGGTTGAGTTGCACAATTCTCTGGAAAGTTGCCATTGTCTTTACTGGTACTGAGGGGTGATTCCCATTCTGACTTTAAAGGATATGACTGGTGATATAGGGAGTTTGATTAGTTAACTCATTATGTACTCAAATTGCCTACAGGTATTTAAGCTACAAAAACCCTTCATGATAATTTTAAATTTTTTCCTAACATTGACCTATTATTATTATTATTATTTTTGTTGTTGCTGGTGGTTGTGGTTTTGTTATATTGTCTAAATAAGAGCATCAGTGTGTTTTTTATGATCTACTTACGGTAACCTGTGTGTCTCTGTGACAGAATTGCAGGCAAAAGTCCAAATGAAGGACAACATTAAAAGTAACAAGTTGGTTTGTTCACTTGTTAATTTACCAAAAAAGATTAAGTACTACTTTAGTTGTATGTGATAATGAAGTACTTAGTGTTATGAAGCTTTTGTAAAACGCATCCCTGGATAGGAAAATAAACAACAAGCAGGTTAAGTCTGCAGATTTTTCCAAGCTAGATGGATTGACAGATAATATAGAATTTGCTGAATCCGCTTAGAGGGAGTTGAAAAGCATACAGGCTTGTAGAGATTTGTGACAGACGACACTTAATGTAAGTAAATGTAAAGTATTGCACATAGGAAGTAAAGATGTTAGATTTGAATACACATTGGGAGGTCTGGAAATCAAACGTTCACCTTATGAAAAGGATTTAGGAGCCGTGGTTGACTATTCACTGTCCACTTCCTGGCAGTTTTCAGAAGAAATTAAGAAGGCTAACAGAATGGCTTGTTATATACCCCAATTTGTAGAGCCCAAGTCAAATGAGCTTTATAATGTTCTGTTAAAGCCTCATCTGGAGTACTGTGTGGTTTTAGACATAGCAGGGTTAGGAAAAGTTCAGAGAAGAGCGACTAGGCTGATTCCAGGACTACACGGCATGAGTTATGCAGAAAGATTAAAAGAGTTGAACCTTTTCAGTTTAAGCAAATGGAGATTAAGAGGTGACATAAGTGAAGTGTTTAAAATTATTAAAGGAATTAGGACTGTGGATCAATTCTTTTACTTTAAAATGAATTCAGCAAGAACACAGGGACACAGCTGGAAACACATTAAGGGTAAGTTTCTCACAAACATAGAAAACCATAGACACAAGGAATAAGTTACCAAGTAGTATGATAATTGGTAGGACTTTGGGGACTTTTAAAGTTTCTGAGGTTATGATACGCTCTAACTGTTTACAGATCTTTTTTGCAGTTAGTGCATAGTTTAGTTCATTTATTTGCTCGGGGTCACAGAGTGAGATAGAGGAAGGAACTGCATCGATATCCTTTGGGGTTTAAAGTCCAGTGCCATCACCACTACACCACAATGCTGTGAACATTTTAAATTGTAGTGGATGTAGGGACCCCACCAAACTCTAAATTACTATATAAATGTAATGAATTATTATTATTAGGATTCAATATTTTTTATCTGTAGAAATCATTGATGTCTAGTCTTATTATAACATTAGAAGTCTTTTTTTATCTTTATTGTCTGTCTTTCTAGAGGACAACCTAACCGAATGAAATAAGTCACAGTCAACTTAGAGTCATAAATTGGCATTCTCTGTACAGCTTTGGGTTGTGGGAGGACACTGGAGAACACAGGATGGATATGATGAGATTATCCTAACTCCAAACTGGCCAGGTTGCTAATTAAAACAGATATGCAACATAATGTGACAGACTGTTTATAGTGAAGTGACAGCATTGCCACAACAGATAACTGTGATCCTGGCTGTTTGCACTGTGCTAGGTCTTGTCAAGATCAGCTCACTTATGTGCTCAGTGCATGTTAGGGCTGTAAGTATGAGGGGTGTTGTTTTATGACACTTGGGGAATGATCCACAGCAAGTGCTGAAAGTGAGGCCTGTTATAGTTGGAGCTTTATTAGAACCAGGGATGTGCATGAGTGAGAATGGCAAGTTTAGTAAGTAGTTGGGAAACTGCAATAATCCATAAATATTCAATGAGTGGAAACCCCCCATCAAATAACAAAAGAGCTAAACATCTGAGCTATAACAGCATTTCTTAGCTTTACTTTTTAGGTTTATTGTGTATGCAGTCCACTGTAAGGGTGTGAGTGCAAGGGCTATCGTTCAATGTTTGGGTGGGAATCAGCCCAGAGTCTTTGTTAAGGCTGACCATCAGCTATAGTAGTGTGAGAAATGGGATGTCTTAACTGACGATAGTAAATTTAAGTTGGGAAGAAGGCAACAGTATATGATGAAGGAGCCTGGCACTAAGGGTGAAACTGATCTCTGTTAGTTGTTCTTGTATTTTTCTGTTATCTTTATGTTTTCCTGTTCATACTACACACAGTATATAATCATTGTATACAATATTGGGGCTATAAACAGAAGTGTGCTTTCTAAGAATGAATTGAATTTGGATTTTCCAAATCCTCTTGTTGCATTATAGGGGCTTGGGAATATGGTCCAATACTGGACAACGAGCAACTCCATCATAAAATACACACACACAAACACTCACACTCATTTTACAATTCAAAGTTGCCAGCCAGCCTAACCTACATGTCTTTAGGGAAGAAGCCGGAAAACCTGGAGAAAACTCTGACAGACACTTGGAGAACACTCAGACGTCACATACTGTATACTGCGACAACTAAATACTGACTTGAAGGGGTGAATACTTGAGATCAATTATTTTGTGTTTTGGATTTTTGATTAATTTAGAACACTTTGCAGATATATGTTTTCACTTTGACATTAAAGAGTCTTTTTCTGTTGCTTGGAGTCAAAAAAGCCAAATTAAATCCACTGAGACTCAGTGATGTCTTATAATAAATTGTGACAACTTTCAAGGAGGTGAATACATTTTGTAGGCTATATATATAATATATATATTATATACCGTATTTACTTGTGTACCATGCGCCCTCATGTAAGACACGCACCCTCATTTTTACAAAGAAAATCGCGAAAATCATTTTGCCCTGTGTACGACGCGTGTTGTGATTGTATAGGAAGTGTTTATAGAGAGAGGGTGCGCGAGTGCGCAAGCAAGCAAGCAAGCAAGTGAGCGAGTGAGAGAGAGAGAGCGCGAGCAAGCAAGTGGGAGAGAGCGCAAGCGAGAGAGAGACAGCGTGAGTGCGCAAGCGAGCCCAAGCAGAAGAAGTAAACATTACAGAATTACATTTCCTCATGTATGATGTGCAACTGATTTTCTAATGCTAATTTTCGGGAAAAAATGTGCATGTGGTACACGCGTAAATACGGTATATCTTATATATAAACATCTATGCGTGGAAGTGTGTCTGTCTGTCCAGCCCAGAAGTGCAAGGTTACATCATGAAGCTCAAAGAAAGCAACCCTGTTGCCAAAGTAAAACTGCCAAGAAAAGAGAGAAAGTCACTTAGCCGCTAAGACACAAGCGAGGCAAGCATATCGGCAAAACAAATCCGCCAAGAAAAGAGAACCTTACTTAGCTGCTAATGCATGACCGATGTGATTGATTGATTGAAATGACAGAATCCATGGTTTATAGGAGCCCAGGCTTTTTACAGCATGGCCTTACACTATATACAATACAGTTTATTTTTGTGTAGCCCAAAATCACACAGGAAGTGCCGCAATGGGCTTTAACAGGCCCTGCCTCTTGACAGCCCCCCAGCCTTGACTCTCTGAGAAGACAAGAAAAACTCCCAAAAAAAACCTTGTAGGGAAAAATGGAAGAAACCTCGGGAAAGGCAGTTCAAAGAGAGACCCCTTTCCAGGTAGGTTGGGCGTGCAGCCGGTGTCAAAAGGATTGGGTCAATACAATACAATACAATACACAGAAAAGAACAAATCCTTACTACAGCATAAAAATAAAAATTTTAGAAGTACGGAGCAGAATTTAACAGTAGATGATATCACATAATAAGATTTGGATATTTTTAGAGTCCTGGAGACCTCATCCATCAAGCTGCCTCCCCCATTTGGCCATTCCACGACTGAAACAGTGCTGGGCCAGCCAATCCGATGAAAGGATCCCTTTTTCCCATGATTCCTGTGATCCTCCATCAGGGATGACTTTAGTCAGGCAAACAACTTGGCAGGTGGGCCGTGGCACCAATTGCCACATTTGAGTACAGAGAACAGAAACAGAATAGGTGAGGGTTAGTATTCAATTATAACTATCATGTTACTTATGTTTTAGTGCTATTGACTAACAACAGAGATGCAGTATGTACAGTATGTATATATATATATATACACATATATATACATACATATACAGTGGTACCTCGGTATGCGTCCGCTTTGGAATAAATCCAGCTTGGTATACGTCCTGTTTGGACGCGAAAAATTTTGCTTGGTATACGACAGTTTGTTTGGAATACGACTCGTGTGCTAGAACACCGCATGCTACCCTTGTTAACCTCTCTCAATACAAAGACACGACTGCCTACTAGCATCAGTAGGCCAGTTGCTAGCATTCAGTGAACAACCCGTGCTATAACTCTGTGAATTTTCACGTGATTTTGTGTTTTTTTGCTTAAATTTGAATTGATTGTTGAAAAGTATGAAGGTGGCCTGCGTATCTGGGACTTGGCTGCTGCATACCATATGCTGAGAACGACGGTATCTACGATTGTGAAAAACAGAAACGCTATTAAAAAGTAAAGTGAGGTTAAATTTTCATTTATTTCATCTAATTGCTTTTGTATTTATGAATTTTAGTATTAAGCAGTGTTTAAATTATTTTATGCAACCCCATCAATGTATAATATGCCAGTAACAATAGGATTTTTTTTCATGGGAATGGATTAATCATTTTTCCTTTATTTCTTATGGGAAAAATTTGTTTGGTATACGTCCTGTTTGGTATAAGTCAAAGGATCTGGAACGAATTAAGGACGTATACTGAGGTACCACTGTGTGTGTATGTGTATGTATGTATGTATGTATATATATATATATATATATATATATATATATATATATATATATTGTGGACGCTGGCCCGGACACAGACAGACGGACATCGTTGTTGCACCCAACACACTGTTTATTTACAACAACTATTTACAACAGTTCACGTGCACTACAAACCCCAGTGCCTCCAGCACCGATTCCCCCAATGTCCAGGCCTCACAGTTTCTGTGCCTTTCTCCTGGCCGCCTCCAGTCCTCTCTCCAGCTCCGTCCTCTTCCACCCGACTTCCGCCGTCGACTGAAGGGAGGCGGCCCCTTAAATAGGAACCCGGATGGGCTCCAGCTGCTTCCCGGCATTCCTCTGTAGCCACGCCCCAGTGTGGCGGAAGAGCCGGCTGCACACCCGGAAGCTGTACGTGTGACCCCTGTCGTCTTCCCCCCAGCACTTCCTGGTGTGGCGGAAGTGCTGGGCTTCAGGGATATTCAGGCACCGGGGCGCCGCCTGGCGGTGGCCACGGGTCCCTACAGGGTTGGGCTTCCAAGCCCTCTACCCGTGGCCCCCAACATAACCAGGGCCACGCCTGCTCGGGGTCTCCTCCAGTCTTCCTGGGCGTCCCGGCTGGGCTCCAGCCCCGGCCGGATGCCACAATATATCTATATCTCATTCGTAGTCTGAAACACAATCTGATTATATATATATATATATAAATATATAAGGTGTGGCCAGGCAGGGAGAAAGGTTGGAGAACCAAAGAAAGGGTTGTTTAATATTCACACTAAAGACAGCTGATCACAGCTCAAAACAGAAATACTTTGAGAGTGCTAGTCGGAGCTCTGTCCTCTGCTGAAGTCAGTATAGCATTTGACACCACCATGGGCCGGCTTTATATGGTGAAGTCTGGAAGGGTCGGAGTTTTTCTCAGGCAGTGGACAGGGCCATTCGTCCCACTTGTCTTTTCTTGGCTTTGGAGGAGGAAGGAGAAGATAATGTTAGTGCCAACACCCCCACTCATTCCAGAAAGGTGGTCCCCAGACATGCCTGTGTGACTAGATAGATAGATAGATAGATAGATAGATACTTTATTAATCCCAAGGGGAAATTCACAAATTCACAATTTATAATTGACTATATACAGTATATGGTATATCTTTATGTACATCTACATATACCAGTGGTTTTATATGTTGGAGGCATCCCTGAATATGATCTGACTACTTTCAGAGTGTTGCAAGCAAGTCATTTGAACATTTCAATATTTGGCTGATGCCTTTAAGCAAGAGAACTTACAACTGTAGGCAGTGTGGTGTAGTGATTAAGGCTTTGGACTTCAAACCCTGAGGTTTTGGGGTCAAATCCCACTACTTATAGCATGTGACCCTGAGCAAGTCACTTGACCTGCCTGTGCTCCAAATGGAAAACCAAAAGAAATGGAACCAATTGTAACTAAAATGTTGCAAGTTTCCTTGGGTAAAGGCATCAGCCAAATAAGTAAATGTAACTCAATGTAAATATAGCATTAATAGTACAAGTGGTTACATATTTTTGTTTATTGTTTTGTATTTGCAGCACAGGCTGGTGATGGTCATGGTCACACAGTGTCAGTAGCAGGATCTAAGCACACAATCTGAGGGTCTGAAGTCCACAACCTTAACCACTACACCATTCTGTCTTCACGTGTGAGTCAGGATGTCATGCCATGGGCACAGTAATTTAAAAACAAACCACTCCGTTCTGAAAAAAAAGAAGTTGGCCCAGTTAGCCTTGTAAAATTCTAAAAGCCTGTTGATTTTGAGCAAAACTACCCATCAGATATTGGTCTAGCATGGTAAGGATTTTTGTTGCTAAACTTTTGTGGCATAATACAGCACACTTTGGGGAGAATTATCTAGTACAGTATATATACTTTTTTTCTCCGAGATACAATTCTTACATTTCATTCCGCATGATAAGATATTGGCCTGTAATATTTTAAAAACTTTGTGTAGCGAAAGTTGAGAGCCAGGCACACCAGGTTTTTTGCTCTTGTACCCGAACTATCTGCAGATGTACATTCCCCATTTTCTTTATCACGGATGCAGTGCGTTTAAATTATGGCTGCAGTAAAGCTGTTAGTAGTTACTGTATGTGAAGAAGAAAGAAAAAAAAGACAAAAAAAAATCTGTAGGTTTCCTATCTTGGGATCTTAATTTTGTGTTTAACATTCCTGTAGACTTTTGCACTTCCTATAACCTTAACAGTGATCAGATAAGGAAACCTGATACTGTCAGCGACAAAGAGTTTAAAGGGAATTGTTGTTTTAGTTTTCAGGAAAGAACATCACGCTCGTATTGCTTTTGTCAAGCAGAAAAGCTTCTGAATGCCATTGCAAAGACTCCCCACTTTGAACATCAGGACACGGTCTGGGTGACGCGTGGCAAGGCGGGGTTTGCACTCCTGTTAGCTGAGGTCAGCCTGAAGGTGGAGCTGAAGGGGGTTTGTCATCGTGTATCTACTAAAATTGTCCTGTCACTTGGAGGAACTGGCACTCGTCCTCCAGGAGTGCAGCTTATTTTGGATGGTTCACCAGCTAGGTGCTCCTGAGGCAGTGATTGGGATCTGTAGCCACTTCTCTTTCGCACTCTACTTGAATGAACTGGTCTAGTTAGGTATACTTGAGTGGTAGCTTCACTCACTGCCAGCTTGGTTGACCTGTACTGTAAATCAGAATTATTTTACTCCTCTCTCTGCCAGTATTTCCAATGATTTGGTCTACAACTGTAGCAGAATGAGTGCCTGGATTATGGCCTTGAACCCTCATATTTCAGTGACACGCTTACCTGTACTGAAAAATGTGGGTTAAGAAAATCAATGGCTGCCTTCAAGGATATGATAGCTATACTTTGCAGCCACATTTTGACATGCATAAAAAGTCTGATTTAATCCGTGACCTTGTGATCGTATCTCTGAAGACTTGCTTAGTCAACCACATTACCTGCCAGATTAAATAACTGTGAGATAATCAATATAACAAGATGTTCATGGAAACCTTAATCTGATAATTGCTTTTTTCAGAGCAAAAGCCTGAATAATGTCAAACTTATGTGTGTGCCACTTTTTATCTAATACAGAAGCATAGGGAGCCTGAGCATATATGAATATAAACATAATTAGCCTTAACATGAATGTCTGGGGGACGAGAGAAGGCTGGAGTGCATTAAGAAGCCCACACAGGCACATAGATCATGTGCAGATTTCTTACAGATGGTGCACAGGAGGGCACTTACACATAGACCTTTAGTACTCCAATGCCAGGCACAAACTGAGCGATTTTGTCACGATTTGCAGTCAAAGGCTAATGTTCTGAGTTGGCCCAAACTTTTACCATCATTGGCCATCATTTCACATGCTGTATGTGAGGGGTTCCAATGCCCGATTGCATCTTATGATTCAATTGTTCTTTAGTAAGAGCAATCTCACGAGTTCATTTTCTGATGTCACCTTCAAATTTCCCAAAATTCATTGTGCAACAACTGGAGTGAGTGGTTTGTTCTACTCATTTGTCACCTTTTTGATTTCAAAAGGCACACAATCATATGTCAACACACATACAACTAAATGGCCAATGACAATAGTATCTTAGCAACAACGATTACTGGAAGAACCCGAACACAACACACACATCGATAGATTACAAACATAGATTACGCACCTCCAACTCTCTGATAAGCAGATAGATCACATTGCCCACACCGTCCCAACCATCTGTATCTTCAGTTACGCCATTTTCCTTTCTTTGTAGTTTCAGAGCACAGCAAGTGATGTAACACTTTTCTTTGTTGACATTTTAAAAAGCCTTTGGTCATATTTTTTTTTCAGATAAGTAAATCTTTATTGTAAAATATCAATGGGTTATACTATCGGCTGAGGTCTTGAAGACGTATAGTCTGAGCATGAACATTGCGGCATGTCAATTGGACCCAACTTGCTCCTGCAGTTTGAGCACATATACGGCTCTATTGTGCAGTGTCAGTAGTCATGTGACCACCATTTCTAAAAATTGCACAGTGTGTGCCTGGCATAAGGTAGCAAAGGATACCAGTGAACTGCATCAGTACTGGTAAAATGAAAATAACAATACAGACATTTTCTGCCCCACATTCTTTTAATCCAGGTCTGCCTTTCAGCAGCAGACCTATAACAGGCACCAACGCTAGATGGTATGCCAGTCTGTCAGAGAATACACGGGTTCATGCGTCCACCCTCACTTATGCTGGGCTAGCTTTGACTCACCAAGTAAGCCATAGTGCATGCCTCTGGAATGTAAGGAGAAGCTGGAGTACTTCACAAAAAACACTCAGAAAATGGAGGAGAATGTATAAAGTCTACATGGTGAACATTCTGGGAATTGTGTTTAGGTGCCTGGACTTGTGAGACAGCATACTGCTTCCCAATAATCCAGCAAATTTTTATGTTTTTCTCGAGGAATTCCTAGACACTCCCAAGCCAGTCAAGAGATATAATCCCTCCAGCAATCCAAGTGGGCTGTGCCCTGAAAATCTCCAGAGCACATTGAACAGAGGGCAGAGCACTTCAACTGGCACCCCTCCATCCAAATAAGCAGCAGTTTAACTCCAGTTTCCTCCAGCATTCATAAAACAGTCCTGTAATTAAATGTACACCTTTTTGTATTTGATTTATAGTGCACAAGATTTTTTTACTACCCAGAACTCGGCTGTTTTTCAAATTCTGTGGTAAATTTTTAAATGACCTCCATGTACAAAAGTCACAGATTATCAGGATTTTGGTTCATCACAGAATGGCACATTTTCCCATCGGCCTAAGTGCTGTCACAAGGGGTATTGTGTGTGCAGCCCACAGGAGCTCTTTGTCAGTCGCCCTTGGCAGGACCCTTGTGAGGGATCGCGCAAACTCATTTTTAGAATATAAAAGCCCAAAGAAGAGCAAGTTCATTTCTGTGTATTGTGCTTGCTGATGTCCCAGAAGGGGGGATGAAGAATCCCCAACAAATTATTTTGAGCAGAATAACCACACAGGAGTCCATTGCTGAGCAGGTCACCATCCCTCTAGGCTGCAAGCTACGTTTCCTATAATTAAAGCAATTTATGTCACTGTCCAAGGCAGCATCCAGTCCTTTCTTGAACGACCCCAACTTTTCCGCCTCAGTGGCATCTGACTGCAGCCTTTTCTATATGTTCACAATCCTTTATGTATTGTTAATGGACTTGTCATTGTATTTTAGCAAAATATACCCTCATTTTTTTTTTTTTTTTTTTTTTTTTTTAATTTTTAACTCTTTTTGCTTGCAGAGCTCTTTAAGGCTCAAGGTTTACCCCACATCTGCAGCAATGCAAGGCGCCCATGGGGTATCTGTTACCACTGCCAATGCCCATTGCTCCAGCTGCTGGGCAGCAGTAAATCCAAAAAAAAGGGTGTCTTTTTACCCAATTGCTGCTCACTGTTCAGGAAAATGAAAGGGAAAATAACTGAAAGGGCGATTTTTAAATGTGGCTGATCCTGAGAATCAATGAGGCTCATCCTTAGAATTTGATACATGGCTGATACATAGTATGGATTACATGTCATACCCATCTGGCAGTAGCACACCACAAACATTCCTGTTCTATAGTTGTAAAGTTTGTTTTCTATATGATTACTGGGGGCTGGCTACATTTTTCCAACATTATCAGATGTCTTAGTCTTTCTTCATTTCCTTCCCCACTACCTGCCTGCCTCTGTTATGATATGAGTGCATTCCAAGGAGCAAAAGGGTGCGAGTGCTCAAAAAGGCCCATAACCCAAGCTAAGGCCTTCCCTAGTCTGCCTAGAAAAGGCCACACAGTGGGCAGCCTGACGCCGAACACATGGGCCTAAAAGATGTTCAAAATATACTTTAATGTCCCCAAAAATATCAAAAGTGCCCTTTCAAAGGAGACTAACTGTAAAACATCTGTGGCTTGGAAGGGTAATGCCTAATCAGTCTTTATAAATCAAGATATTTATTTGAAAATCAAAGAAGGAAGATATTTTTGCCCCTAAAAAGCAATCCAGTCCAGTCTGCAGTCCAGTAAACAGTAACCCCAAAAACAGAAGCAGGAAATCCAAAAGCAAAATTTAGAGACTCGAACAACAATCAGTGACCCACTAAAGGACCTGCTCCCCAGGCTCAGGCTGAGGGCAGTCCTTCAATGGTGACATCAGGGTGGCCCCGCTTCTTGGCATTCCACCCACAAGGCACAAAAAGCACAAGAGAATAGCACAGAAAACACAGAAACTAAATAATAAATAAACAGAACAATATTAACAAAATTGACATATTTAATGAAAAGAGAAATATTTAGAAGGCTGTTTGTTTGTTCCTAATCACACAAAAATGGCTGAACTGATTTTCACTAAATTTTGCTTGTGTCTTGCTGTTGGTCCAACTTTAAAATTGAGGCTACATGTTATATCTGAATGAGGGATTATAATGGGAGGGGGGAAACTCATAAAAGCACTGACTCTTTAAGCACTGCTGAAGGCTCAAGGGTGCTAGCGTTTATCATTCTGAGCCCAGCCCTGCTGGTGATTTGGCTGACTGTGACATCAGGAGGTGCTTTAACGTCACCACATAAAGTGTCGAGTTAGGACAGTTGGTGTGAGCCTATGCTTACAGAAGTCGAAGGCCAGGATGAAAAGAGAGAGAGTGCCAGAGAGGTGGCATTGAAAAGGTGGATTTCTCAGACAGGGTTGGAAAACTCTAATAAGTAGGCCCAGAGTTGCAGAAGTGTTTTCCATTGGTTCTGTTTATTTTATACTTTGCGTTATTTCTTGTTGATCTTTCTCTTGTATGTTTGTTAATTAGCAGACTTTTGTGATACTGTACTGTGCCTTTGGCCTCTTCTATGTTATTATACTGGCAGAGTGAGACACCTCTAGGTCTCTTTTGCTACTTACAGTTTGCATGTTGAGTGATATTTCAAGTTTTACTTTGTGTGTCTTATATTTGTAAATCTGTGCAGCACCCTTGGGCCTGTCCACTAAGTCAGACTTAATTGCTACAGTCATATTGCATTGCGTTGGCGCCCTGCCCAGGGTTTGTTTCCTGCCTTGCACCCTGTGTTGGCTGGGATTGGCTCCAGCAGATCCCTGTGACCCTGTAGTTAGGATATAGCGGGTTGGATAATGGATGGATGGATATTGCATTGCAGAGTTGTGGTGGCCTAATAGCTATTGCACCTAGATCACAGATTCATTGTCCTACATTGGGATGCCATACCAGGCTTTTTCTTTGTCTGCAAGGGTCTTCCTCTCACCTTTCTAATGTTAGCGTAATTTTCAGTAATAAATTGGCCCGAATATGATGTGCTTATGTATGCCCATCGATGGAATGGCATGGTGTTCGGCATTGTTTTCCAGCTTGTGCAGAGTCCTCCCCAGACAGGCACTGACCTCCTTGAATCCTTGAACTGGATTAAATGGGTTTCAGAATGTGTGTATGGACATTGCTTTGCTTTTCTTTCACTCACCAGCAATAGATTACTTTCTAGAAGCTTACTGGGTGGTCTCTTCTGGAGTCATGACCTCAGCAGTAAAAAATTATACACATCAAATGCATTTGTTTGTTGCTTTCATGGAATTGCTAAATATTTGCAGAATGGAAATGATATCTTCATTCATAGCGAGGCAGAATTTACTCAAAGCTTACATCTCCAAAAAGGGCAGGTTTAAGAGAGGAGGCCCAGCATCCAGCCTTTGGTAAATGAAAATCTTGAAACTTTGCTGATTGTCAGAAATAATGAGGTGGCTTTGCAGGTTCACAATGCTTGAACCTTGGTCGAGTTTTCAGCTGTGTTTTTTTTTTACTGTATTCACTTAGCTTGTTCTCCCCTTGTTGTTTTTTCCTCCCACAGTCCAAAGACATTCATTCCAGTTGATTGGCAACTCAAATTAGGTGTTTGAGTGTGTGAGTGAGTGAGTGAGTGAGTGTGTTCTGCCATAATTGGTACAGGTTCCTGTGCTTGTGCACTGAAGTAGATGAATAAAGCGATGGAGAGATGTTAGGCTGGAAATTTCTGCAATGATTCGAACCTTTTCATTATTTTTTTCTGAGCTTCACCTGACGTATACAAATGTTCTTGGGATTATTTCTTGGCTATTTAGAGAGGGACATAAAATCAAAGTATAACATCAATGATCAAAGATAATACATAAAACATAAATCAATGTGATTTTACAAAAATGTAAAATGATTCAAAATCATAAAATGTGGGGATGTGAGTCACTCCCATCTTATCACTTGAAAACTCAAGTAGAGAAGTAGAGCCAATGTCATGTACAGTGGTGTGAAAAACTATTTGCCCCCTTCCTGATTTCTTATTCTTTTGCATGTTTGTCACACAAAATGTTTCTGATCATCAAACACATTTAACGATTAGTCAAATATAACACAAGTAAACACAAAATGCAGTTTTTAAATGATGGTTTTTATTATTTAGGGAGAAAAAAAATCCAAACCTACATGGCCCTGTGTGAAAAAGTAATTGCCCCCTGAACCTAATAACTGGTTGAGCCACCCTTAGCAGCAATAACTGCAATCAAGCGTTTGCGATAACTTGCAATGAGTCTTTTACAGCGCTCTGGAGGAATTTTGGCCCACTCATCTTTGCAGAATTGTTGTAATTCAGCTTTATTTGAGGGGTTTCTAGCATGAACCGCCTTTTTAAGGTCATGCCATAGCATCTGAATTGGATTCAGGTCAGGACTTTGACTAGGCCACTCCAAAGTCTTCATTTTGTTTTTCTTCAGCCATTCAGAGGTGGATTTGCTGGTGTGTTTTGGGTCATTGTCCTGTTGCAGCACCCAAGATCGCTTCAGCTTGAGTTGACGAACAGATGGCCGGACATTCTCCTTCAGGATTTTTTGGTAGACAGTAGAATTCATGGTTCCATCTATCACAGCAAGCCTTCCAGGTCCTGAAGCAGCAAAACAACCCCAGACCATCACACTACCACCACCATATTTTACTGTTGGTATGATGTTCTTTTTCTGAAATGCTGTGTTCCTTTTACGCCAGATGTAACGGGACATTTGCCTTACAAAAAGTTCAACTTTTGTCTCATCAGTCCACAAGGTATTTTCCCAAAAGTCTTGGCAATCATTGAGATGTTTCTTAGCAAAATTGAGACGAGCCCTAATGTTCTTTTTGCTTAACAGTGGTTTGCGTCTTGGAAATCTGCCATGCAGACCGTTTTTGCCCAGTCTCTTTCTTATGGTGGAGTCGTGAACACTGACCTTAATTGAGCCAAGTGAGGCCTGCAGTTCTTTAGACGTTGTCCTGGGGTCTTTTGTGACCTCTCGGATGAGTCGTCTCTGCGCTCTTGGGGTAATTTTGGTCGGCCGGCCACTCCTGGGAAGGTTCACCACTGTTCCATGTTTTTGCCATTTGTGGATAATGGCTCTCACTGTGGTTCGCTGGAGTCCCAAAGCTTTAGAAATGGCTTTATAACCTTTACCAGACTGATAGATCTCAGTTACTTCTGTTCTCATTTGTTCCTGAATTTCTTTGGATCTTGGCATGATGTCTAGCTTTTGAGGTGCTTTTGGTCTACTTCTCTGTGTCAGGCAGCTCCTATTTAAGTGATTTCTTGATTGAAACAGGTGTGGCAGTAATCAGGCCTGGGGGTGGCTACGGAAATTGAACTCAGGTGTGACACACCACAGTTAGGTTATTTTTTAACAAGGGGGCAATTACTTTTTCACACAGGGCCATGTAGGTTTGAATTTTTTTTTCTCCCTAAATAATAAAAACCATCATTTAAAAACTGCATTTTGTGTTTACTTGTGTTATATTTGACTAATGGTTAAATGTGTTTGATGATCAGAAACATTTTGTGTGACAAACATGCAAAAGAATAAGAAATCAGGAAGGGGGCAAATAGTTTTTCACACCACTGTAGGTCATGATGGCTGTGGCTGGCAGTATGTGGACATAACCCGCTTTTTCGATGGCTTCCTGACTGTTATGATTGGCTAGCTTTAAAGAGTTATTGTGCCTTTGCCTCTAGAATATATTTTTGAGAATATGGAATTCATATTTTGCATATATTCATTTATTGCACATCATTTTAAGTAAGTCATAATACAGGGAGATTCACTCAAAAGAAGCCCTGAATATTTTGTAATAACTCATGCTAGGAAGAAGCAATCTGAATAAAACAACGTGCAATGTGCTCCTCAGTATATGGAGCTTCAAACAAGTCAGGATGCCCCTGTGTCGGAGCGATGAGGTAGGTACTGGACAGCCGTTGCGACGTTTAACCTCTGTTTGCAACTTCTGGGTGCATAGCGCCCATACTTCTTCACTCAGTCAGTCACTCAACTTCTCATCAGGATGGTGGTGTACAGTATGGAGCAGCGTGTCTTCATGGTGGAAACCTATTGGGTCACCAATTCATTTAAGAGATGTCAGAATCAACTGGATTATCGTGAGTTAACAGAAATTTACTTCCAGCAAGATGGAGCAACGTGTCGCACATCGGCAAGGAGCACGGCAGAAATTGAGTCCTTCTTCAGCTACAGGGTCATTTCAAAGGGGCTTTGGCCACCATGGTTACTGGATCTAACACCACCAGACTTCTTAGAACCTTTGGGGTCTGCTCAAAGGAAAAGTCTATCAGAACAAACCTCGCACTGTAGGAGATTTGAAGGAAAACATCCAACATGAAATTGCAGCTATCGAGACGTTGGCTGATATGTTCAGGAGCATGGAGCACCGTATGGAAATGTGTCTGTCAGAAAACGGAAACCACTTCCAGCATTGGATACAATGCAATCGATTACACATACGTCAAGGTATAGAGCATATTTTTTTGGTTCGGATTGCTTCATCCTAACAGAAGTTACAACAGAATATTCGGGGCCTCTTTCGAGTGAATCTCCTGTTTTACTTAAATGTCATCTTTGATTTTAATGGGTGCCGCTATTTTGGAGATGATATGCTATCAGTTGCTACGGAGTGGCTAGGATTAAATGACCAAGATTGTTTGGTGCAAGACATCAGAAGCACAATGAGATAAAACTTGATGCTGAGTATTTCTGGGTTTGTGGCAAATTCAAAATGCATTAGTAAACAATTTTGTGCTTTTGAACTTTGATTATGATTTAGTGTACTGTTTTCGGTTAGAAGTAAGGTAGGACTGAGATTTGGTGTAGGAAGTTGGCTTCTTTTATCGATGACATCTCATCTTCTGGTCCCTTCCTTAAAATGATCTCCAGTCCCTCCTTAGTGTGAGTAGAACACTGACACTCGCACTGACCTTAAAGAATCCAAAGTGGCATAAGATACAAACGAAGCCCAAAGTGAGGAGAACGTTTGAATCTCTATTGCCAGGACTTGCATTAACTTATTAACGCTATGCTAGCAAAAAACTAGTAGAATGACCAGAAGATGAGGTGTAGCCAAAAAACAAAGCTAGAGATGTAACCTTGAGAGCCACAAAAATCATTTTGACAAAACCAGAGTGTCAAGCAAAAATCAAAAGTACTAAGCAAAGGATCAAAACCAAGAAGATATTTTAAAAAGGCCTGAGATGAGGAGATTATGTTAGTTGCCAACCTGTTGCGTTGTAATGTGAAGGTCAAAACCTGTGAGGAAATGCCCCCTAGAAAAAGGGACAAAAAGGGAACAAAAAAAAGGCAGCACCAAAAACCAGAACAAAATGGCACTGAATTAGACATTTATATGTAACGAATATAAAAAATAACACAGCCAATATGTGTTGAAAACACCAGATAAGATATGAAGCTCTGGATGGAGCATCACACTACACAGCTGTCTCCTTTGCTGAGTCAGAAACGCAAATTCAGTTTATATCTTCAACAAACTGGTAATGGGTGGCAAACACTCGCGACAGATGTTCACACCTGAAACACTTTCTGCTTGGCTTTTCTTCTAAGGCTTCAGATTGCTCACAGCGTTTCAGAACATGCTGTTTTAATTGCATCCTTTTGTGTGCTCACTGCAGATCGCCTTCCCAACACAAATAAATTGATACCTTGAGTTACTTTCAATAACCTTTGTCAGCTTACATCAATGAATTTATAGCAAAACTAAAAATGACACATTAATTCAGTTTTACTTTGAGGACTATAGTGGGACCCCTAGTGACCAAAGAGCTACACTGCATCTCACGTGGTTGCTGGTTTACTCCCCTCCACTACTAGTACTCACAATTTAGGCGTTCATCAGCCGTTACTATGTAGTGTGCCGATGGAAAGGTCCTCAATACGTGTGCTTCTTGTTTTTTGGAGTACTTTCTAGTGTGTAGACTCCGTGTTAACAGTCACAAGGTCTGGTACAAGGGTTCTCAGGTTCAGTCCTGGCATCCTGCACCCAACCCAATCACTGCAGGCTTTCATTTCATCCACTTTCACATATCAGTAAGTCACTCTTATTCCTAACTGATCTTTTTTCGTTTTTGCACTCAGAAAAGTGTATGATGTTTACATTTAGAAGAATGTCAGAATTTTTTTCTGTAGCTTTAAATGCTTATATTTTTGTTGCCATCTTTTGTTAATTCATCTATTTCTCTGCTGATCCTGACAAGTAGTGAGGAGCAGTGGAGACACAGCTGCAAATGACAAGAAATGTTAGAGCGGAAGCAACTACAGTCGCACGAAAAACGATGTGGACCCTTTGGAATGACCTCATTTTCTGCATTAAATGGTCCCAAAATGTATGTGAAGTTCATCTAAGTCACAAGTATAGACAAACATGATATGGTTAAGCTAATAACACCTAAACAATTATAACCTTTCATGTCTTTATCAAGCACACCCATCAAACATTTACAGAGTTCTGTGAAAAAGGTAAGTGAACAATTGGGTTTAATAGGTGGTCAAACCACCTTTGGCAGAAATACCTCTAACAAGCAGTTCCAGTAGCTGAGAATCTGGCCTTCACAGAGTTCAGGAGCCACCATTCTTACTTACAGAACAGAGCCATATTCTTAGAATGTCTGATGTGAATGGCTCTCTCAGGGTCATTCCACAGCATCTTTATTGAGTTATGGACTGGGCCACTCCAAGGCATATTTTCTTTTTCTGAAGCCATTCTGTGGATTTATTTCTATGTTTATGGTCATTGTCCTGCTGCATTGCCTGGCTTCTGCTAAGCTTAAGCTAGGTGAACAGCCACCCTTACATTATCTTGCAGGATTCCTTAATAAACTTGGAAATTCATTTTCATTTCAGTGATTCTAAGCTCTTCAGACCTTAAGACAATATGTACTGCTGTGTGTTATTCTCGAACAATTCAAAGTTAGTTTCATCAGTCCGCAAATCATTTTCCCACTGTCTTAAGGTCATGGAAGACCACTTACCTGTCCCCGTGGCTACAAGTTCTGCCTAATTACGTGTACATTATAATGTTACAGTTCAAAGAATGGAAGTGGGAACATAGGAAAGTTTTAAATGTATTTCATGTTGCCTCAGTATTTTATTAATGGAGACTTGCCCACCACAAATGCTTGTAGGCAGTCATTAAGGTAGTAGGTAAGGTGCTCCTTTAATTATGCTCTCTGATTAATGTTATCAGGAATATTAACGTCCTCCCATAAATCCAGCCCAGACACACACGTTATCTGCAGATGAAAATTCTAGGATAGCGTACACCTAATTGGGAACATACAATTTTTGAAATTGCATTGTGGAGACGGGTAGGCCAGAAAGTAAACTTCAATAATATAGGCCGGAAGTTTCAATACGTTACCACACACGTGAATTGAATGAATACGGTTTCATTCTTTCTTGTAATGCAGTTGGTGGCGCAGTTTGAGTCTCCTTTGAGATATGGGCATTAGGTCATTATTATGGGAGTGGCATGGTGCCACAGTGTCTAGTGGTGCTGCCTCACAGGTCCATCATCTTTGGGTTGAGTCCCATGCCAATTCATGGGTTTTCCTTCAGATATTTCAGTTTTCTGTCCATATTCCGATTCTAAATAGAGTGAGTGTTGGTGTATGTTTGAGTAGGTTTTGTGAAGTTACTGGTGCCCAGATTTTAGGAGGTAGTAATACCAGGATAATTATGAATAGAAATGAGTGTCTTTTCACTGATGCTAACAAGAGTAGTTGTTTCTATGTGTTTTTGTGCGTCATTGCATGCTGATTTTGTATTTTAATTAAGGTTTGTGTCTTATTTTAGCAATAAATATGGTAAACAGAGATCCCAGCCAGGACTGTTTTTTAAATTTGTATTTGTTGCTGCTGGGATAGACCCCAGCTACCCTTGATTGTGTATTGGAATGAGAAAGTGGATGAATGTATTCTGTATTATTATTGTGGATGTGACCTTTAAAATCAAAAATGTGCTCTTAATGTGTACATTTTGGATAACAGCGAGGATATGATCTCAAAAAGAAAAAAAAATACTCAAACCAAGCCTTAATTAATCTTAAATGTAAAGGCCATGTCACATTATACAGATTTTTCAGTTGTAGATTCATTGACATAATCTCAGAGAGGTGGAGGCAGTCATGTAGTCTGATATGCTCAGATATAACTAATCTGCATTTCACCATTTGATTTTGTCTTAAGCCGTAAGGGTGGCCTAAATTCCTCCAGTTCGTATAAGGCGGCTACCTGGAGTAAGGAACGTGGGACTTAAGGACCTCACAAACAGAACAG
Source organism: Polypterus bichir lapradei (assembly GCA_026402145.1). NCBI lineage: Eukaryota > Metazoa > Chordata > Cladistia > Polypteriformes > Polypteridae > Polypterus > Polypterus bichir. The sequence goes on along the minus strand of JANRMT010062840.1, from coordinate 55,908,210 downwards.
TAGCTAATATGTCTCTTGTTTAATGTACCACAACTGAATTGAAAAAAGAAGGCCAGAAATTGTGACTGAACTCGCCACACCTGAAAATTCTTCACACGTCCCCCAGCTCAGTCAGGCAGACAGTATATTATTGGCTGTCAGAAAAAGGGTTCATGTGATAATGTGGGAGTGTGAAAGTGTGCTGGAAAGTCAAAAACGGTCACATAATTTGACATCTGCAGTGATTTCTAGTCATATAAATTGACATATTCAGGCAGAAAGATCAACAACAGCAGTCGTCAAATTTGGCATCCACTATGACTAGAAGTCCTGTAATTTGATGCCGGCTTAAGGCTCATTGGATTCACTTTTATACCATATTTCCCATATAAATCCTCAGGGAACTATGCAAATAAACATCCATGTAGCAGCATGCAATGCACAGTCAAATTATGAAAAGTTAAAAATAATAACATTAAAAGTAGTTTCAAGCACTTCACAATAATTTACTCCAGAAGGCTTTTTCCCAAATGTGATGGATGGACAGTACAGTATATAGTGATCTTCATTGGCAGTCACCTCAACTAAAACCTTTCCATTAGTACAAGTGGGTCTCCCTTTGATGAATCTTCCCTTATGTCAGCCATTGTTGTCCTTCTTTCCAAAAGTGAAGTTGCTTACTGTGGGCGGAAAAGTATATATTTAGAGCAAGTTTGAGTTCCATCTATCTGCTTCTGGACATGTTTTAACTTCATTTCAGGGTTGTGGGGCCTAATAAAATCCTACTTCTTTTTTAATGATGCCCATTCAATGAAATAGATTTTCTTTTAATTATTTTCTGGATGTTTATATGCATTTGTGGTCACTGGCCAAGTCCAAAATTCCTGTGGTTTAGCTGCATTTGCCCCTAAAACGCCTGCCAAAACCAATGAGCTGAAATCACTTCTAATCTTTTCAAATTAGCAATGATGTCATCACATGGCTTATAAAGCTGATATGCCAGATATTGTTCTGCCCAGGTGTGTGGCAGTGCTTGTTTGGATGACATGTCCAACTTCCTCTAAACCTTGGAGATCAGATCTTGAGTGAGACCTCAGGAGTGCCGAGCAGTGAGCCTTCTGCCAGTCCTGCTTTAGCCGCCCAGCTGGGCCCATATGGTATTAGATTAGATAGAAGTTGCTTCATGTTAGCATGGGGCTTGCTGCCAGATTCACCTGATGTGACCTGACTGTCTCTTTCTAGCAGTTCTTTTCTCTGAATAGGCACTGCCAAGACTGGGCGTTTGCTCTTAATAATGACGTTTTCTTTTTTGTTTTTTTTCTTTCTTCTTAAGGTATTTTTCTTTGCAGGGTGGCATAGTAATAATTATAATGTGAGAATTCCTACTTCACAGATGTGGGTGAGGGGTGCTATTTATATTAAAGGAGATCAAGCAGAGTGGGCCTGGGCATTTTTAAGTACCTTTTTATATCTGATTATTTTTTGTTCTTTTCTTGTAATCAGGACACAATCATTCAATGCAAAGAAGCAAACAAAATCTCACAAATCATGTTTTTGAAGATCTGGACTATTTAAGAACAAATATCGCAGCAGCTGATGCTTTTAGCAAAAAGCGGGACAGCAATGAAACCAGTGAATCTGGGGCACGCCGGAGATCAAAGAGATTCTTATCCTACCCTCGCTTTGTTGAAGTCATGGTAGTGGCAGACAGTAAGATGGTGGAACGCCATGAAAATAACCTGCAGCACTATGTTTTAACCTTAATGTCTATTGTGAGTTCCCTTTCATATTTTTTTTTTATTTAGTAATGTTGCCCTGCAATGCACTGGTACCTTGTCCAGGGCTGGTTTTCCTGAGGCTCCCCTGTGACCTTGAACTGGATTAAGTGTATTTGAAAATGTGTGTATTTATAATGTCCTGAAGCTGTTGCCAAGAGTGTGCAGCCTTTTTCACGATAGCCCTCCAGTTCCTTCATTGTCAAGTACTTGCACCTGGTTTAGGTTAAGTAAAAACATGCTGCTCACACATCACTGTCCTTTTTCTTCCACGTATTTATCTCTTTTTTGAGAAATTTCCATTGTCTAATGCAAAGGAAAACCAAGCATTAAGATGGCTGAAACAGTAGACGTGTTGTAATAAAGCTTATCCATAGGATATCATGCAACAGATTGAAGTTATGCTCATCATCCCACGAGGCTTGTGAAAACGTTTTAAACATTCACCAAACAGGTAAATACACTGGAACAAACAGCAAATCAATTCAATTTGAAACACATGAAATAGAGGCTGACCACATTATAAGTGATTCTGTCGGATTCACAGTGTATCTGAAATGCATTTCCAGATTATCTCTAAAAGAACTTTCTGTGCAATTCAAGGCATCTCTAATGCAAATCAAGTTTTTTAAAATTACAGGAAGTATGGCAAGCTGAATTAACATTTAGAGATATTTAAAGATGAAATTCTGATATATTTACTTTTTAAAATATATGAAACTTGTTTCCAGATATCTCAAAATATGTTCTTTTACATTTTAAGATATCCACAATACAGTCTGATATGCCACAATTGCATTAAAAAAAATCTCAAATACACCTTCAGATATGTCAGATTGACCACGTATGCATTTTAAGATATAGCTGAAATTCACTTTGAGTCCTACAATACATTTCAAGATATCTTAAAATAGGCAGGAGGTCCTATTTAAAACATAGGCAATTCTACAGGAAGTTATTTTGAGGTATCTCAATGTGAACATTGTATAATCTCAAAGTATCTTGAAATCTGTTTGAATTATCTTAAAATACTTTCATGATATCTAACCCTAACCCTGTATATTCACATTTCTGCAATTCATTTTAAGATATCTTAAATGTATTTCTAAATATCTTAAAATGTATTTTGAGATATCCCTAAATGTTAATTTGTCTTGTTGCCATACAAGACGTCCTATTGAAATCATAAGAAATTATTTTGAGATATATGGAAGTGCATTTTGAACCTGTCAAATGACACACAGAGTTACTTTAAGATATCTGAAAATGCATGAGAAATTGTTCCTTGAGATTTTGAAATGTATCTGAGAAACATTTAAGTTGATTTCAGATGTCTTAAAGTGACCAAGATGGCATTTTAAAATGTCTTGAAATATATTTGAAATATCCGAGTACGCATTTAAAATATTTTGAAATAAACATATTATCAGATATCATTAGTTCATTTTCAGAAGTCTTCAAATACATTTTGAATTACTTCTAAATGTTAGCTTGGCTTGCCATACAGGAGTGTTACCATCACTGCATTGTAATAGACACTCATGCTTGAAGGCTTCTAAGGCGTTGCTGCCCGCTTCTTGTTCTAATTACAGTTGACATTGGTTTGTCTTTGTTGAGTACTGTCACACTATCCTCTAGCTGAGCAGTCTTTAAAACATAATGGCATTAATCCTTTCATAATCCTCTCTCCTAATCAAATATTACTTTTACACAGTATACTGATTATGGTTAAGTTTTCGTTTCAAATTCATTTCAGTGTAATTCTCAACATGCAACATGCCAAAAACCCCAAAACAGGAGCTGAAGTATCTGCACAAAGTTCAGATCTGAACATCCTCAGTTATGTTGTTGACTGACCACCCTGTGCGTCTCTTCCAGTCTTTCAGTTATTTTTTCTCTTTTTGCATTTTATCATTTTACACTCAAAAAACTAAAAGCACATTTCAGGTTTTTCTTTCTGTATAATTTTTTTGTCAAGACTGTGCATACTTATAGCTGCTTGTGGCCAATTGTAAATCCTGAAACGACAGACATCAGAAAACAAATGATAGCCAATAGTGGTGTCACAATATTTATACCAACGCTCAGTACATAAACATCTGAAATAACATGGAAGGAAAAGGCAATATTTTTCTTGTTATTGTTTTTGAGTTTTCTTTTGAGTTTTCTCCAGGTAAGTAAATCTGAAGATGTCTGACTGAAATCAGATCCATTTTTTGGCCATTTGAACAGCTGAGGCAAGTGGGGATCTCTGTTAGATGTGTCGATAAACTGGAAATAAGTTACATAATGCTGACAATGTGAACATATCTACTGTTTTAGGGATTTAAATTATCACAAGCAGTTCTTCTTGTTGCAATTCTTCTACTTGTTTGCAGATTCAGACGAGCGGCAATGCTTACAGCCAATCTTCTGGTCCTCACACTGTAGCCAGGGCTCTGCATCCTCCTCTTCCTCCTTGAACATTCTAACCTCAGATACTGAAATAATTAGCTTTCATACTAGATTTGAACCTAAATTCCATGCATTTGTTGTCTGTCATCCAACAGTACTTCACATCCCCACAATCTTTTACATGAAGCATTCCTTTCTTTTGGCCTGTGACACTGTAATTCTTACTGTTGTGTTGGTCAACAAGTGAAGCAATTTAAACAAACAGTCGCATTTCATAGTACAAATGCCTTATGAAAATACAATTAAGAGTGAATTGGAGTATCTCGGGATGAGTCATAAAGATTAGGATAATTTGCGCCTGGACCTGGAGAACATGAATAATTTTTTTTTTCTTTTTCAGGTAGCATCTATTTATCGTGATCCAAGTATTGGAAATCTTATTCATATTGTAATTGTAAAGTTAGTGATCCTTAAAAGTGAGCAGGTGTGTGTTCTTTTATCTACCCATTTTAATAATTCAAAAGCTATTAAAGTAAGGTGTATATTAGCAAATATTTTGTTTTCACCAGGATGGTCCTGCTATATCCTTTAATGCTCAGACCACCTTAAAAAACTTCTGTATCTGGCAGCAGACTCAGAACCACCCCGATGACAGCCATCATTCTCATCATGACACTGCTGTACTCATCACAAGGTGTGTCTTTTAAATCCAGTCATGTCTTACTCATCAAAAGGTGGTGATTGAAATGATCTTTGATTTATAAACAGTAGAAATATTTAAGAATACATTTGAGAGGAATAAGAATGACAGATTACAAGGAAAGAAAGGGAAGCGACTGTGATCAGTATGTAGAAATGAATATGTAGTTATCCTATATGGAAAAGAGTTAATCAACATTATGAGATCATGGGGGAGTCAGGAACAGTTAATGATTCAAATTTGAGAATATCAAGTCAGTATCCACTTTATTTGACCCCCCTCTCTAGTACCTAGCAGGGACCCCTTTTTGCCCCCAGAACTGAATTATTCTTATATTATTGATTCATCTAGGTGCTGCAGGCTTTCTCTAAGGATTGTGGTCTCTGTTGGCTTGACAGAATCAGGTTATTCCAAGAGCCTGAACAGTTACCAGATCTCAGTCCAATAGACTGTCTTTGGGATGAGGTGGAATGTGTGCTTTGCACATAAATCTCCAGGTGTTGTCTCACTAGCACCACATAAGTTCTTAGCATATAATCCCTTGATTTTTAATGAGCTGTGTTTCCTTTATAATCTGACATTTTATACACCTTTGTAATTACTTCTGCACATTGCCTAAACAACAAGAGCTGAAGGAGAAGACAATAAGAATGTTCCATCTACATAAAAGACCTAATTTCTTTTCAGAGGCTGTCTCCTTGCATTTATAATTAATGTTCCTTTTGCCTGGATGTAGTACCATACACTTTTTTTTACTTTCTAGTATACGTAGGGGGAAAGTATTGTAATTGTTTGAAAATTCAACCTTAATATTTTGATGAATCTCAATGTTTGAGACCTCCCGGAGTCCGATTTACTTTCTCGTAGAGAAATTATTGTAATCGTCCAAATTCCATTTCGAGATTTTGGTGAATCTCAACGTTTTAGACGTCCCTGAGTCTGAAAATACAATTTTTGGAATTATGTCTCTGTTTATGTGTGTGTGTGTGTGCGTGCGTGTGTGTGCGTGTGTATGTAAACACGATAACTTGAGTTAGGTCGACCAAATTTTGCATACAAGTGTTAAGTACAAAACGTAGATTTCTATCAACTTTTCAACTATTTCCGCTAACTGGAAGTGGTACTTTTTTATTCATGCAGCTGCATGAATAAACTTTTATTATAATTGTTCAATATATTATTAATTTGATTTGATTTGTTGTTGATGGTTCTTTAATCTACATAATATAAAATATAATCATTGTCTTGCGGTTTACTCCTCAAATATCCATCGCCATATCTGAGTATACAAGAAAGTCGAGGGGAGACCAGTCCCGATTTTTTTATATTAAACACCTTCTGTTAGTCCAGGTTTGAAGATTGTTATGGTCTTTTCAAATTGTTTTACTGCCTCCTCAGCATCTGTAGTCCCTCCGATTTTAGTGTCATCAGCGAATTGCACAATTTTACTGTTTATATCAATAATTACTGTATATGTTGACCTTGATTCTAATATCAGCTGTCTGTCCATTGGCAACTCACTTTGTGGGCTGGTGATCATGTGTTAACAACAACCTCTTGTTATGTCTTGAAGTTTGCATTTTTCTTTCCTGATAGCATTTATGAAGGAAGCCATTATTTTGTATTAAATTAGCAGAATAGTTGGTCAGTCTATGCCATTGCCATGCCATTTAGCTGATTGCGTGACAATGCCTGACTCTGTCTGTCTTTGTTTTGGTTTTGCAGACAAGACATTTGCAGAGCACGAGACAAATGTGACACATTGGGTGAGCTAAATTATTTTGTGTGTAGGAGGTTTTGTTTCTTTGTCTTTTTTAAGTTGTGAGCGAGGCAGCAGCAAACCTCTTAATATGGAGTCCAGTATTTTAAAGTTTAAGGCTTTGCTGCTGATTGTCGGGCATTCTCCTGAAATCTTTTTCTTTACTGGTAGGTTTGGCGGAGTTGGGCACAGTGTGTGATCCGTACCGAAGCTGCTCCATCAGCGAGGACAATGGCCTAAGTACAGCTTTTACTATCGCCCATGAGCTTGGCCACGTGTAAGTGTTACCAAGTTGAAACCAAATGTGTTGTGCCTTGTAAACGTTGGATACCTAACTGTACCACACCAGGGCCATGCAGAGCCAATTTTTAAAGGACTACCATAACACAGTGTACAGTAAATTACCACACCTATATACTGTATGTAGTCACAGCTTTGTTTTAGGATGTCTTGGATTTTACATTTTAGAATTTCCAGTCTTCTGGGCCTCGGCCTTAATGTCAGTTAGATACGTCACACCAAAAACTACTCTTTGCGTTTTGTGCTAAATATGAAGCACAAATATGAACAAAGTATGCAATGTAAGTATCTCTGTAGAAAAAACGTATTGGAGGGATTTTGCTCAAAGTCAGTTGACTTCTTGTGTTTAACAGTGGTATTGACAGTGCCAAATATAGTTTGGATTGAGGGATTCATTTTGTAGTTATCATGTGCACAGATTCTCAATTTGACATATAAACACTGACAGTCAGACATCTCTTTAAGAGTGGTCTGCATACAGAGTTGCCTAATACATGTAAATCCACTGAAAACCTGAAGTCAACATTTGACCTCATCATAATAATATATATGTTGACTTGGTTATGTAAGGAAAAGTAAAAGTTAGCAGACACACAAAGGAAGACTAATAAGTTAAGTAGTCCCTCCAGGCTAACTAGAACAACCCTTCTTAACTGTATCTTACTCTCACTCTCTCTGTACCCCCAGCCAGTGAACTCTTCTCCTGAGCCAATCTCCTGATTCACTTTGAGGTCAGGGACAGCACTACATTTGATGCAGGGAGAATACCTTTCTCTTAGTGACTCTTCATGCCCTAGCACAGTGCTCTGTCAGGTACATATGGACCTTAGACTTAGACGAGAAATGCATTTCCACTTCTTCCACCTGGAGACTGCATCAATTCTGTCTTTAAAGCCTGTGGTTTTTAACTGGCATCCTGCCATTTCCATACTTTAATTGGGTAAAACCTGACCTTACTTCATATGATATGCTATTTGCCAGGAAAATTCTCTGATGTCCAGTAAACAGAGCCATGTCTTCATGCCAGAGCACCTTTTAATGCCATCTGCTCTCCATAACCCTGAACAGGATAAGTGGATTGTTAAATGGATGGATGGATAAATAAGGCCAAACAACTATTCTGGCACATTAGTGTTTTGAATCCATACAGGAAGGGCCACAGAAGTATTTCATCAGGGTGACAACAGTGTGTTTTAGTACCATCTACGCTGTCCTTCAAAAGTATTTCCAGACTCTGCTACTGTAATGGAAGATCAACTACGCCACATCAACACCAAGCTTTCAAGGCACTACCATTGTGTTTTCTAAAGACAGTCCCACATTTGTGTGTGATACAAAGTGGCTTCAGTGCAGACTTGAGGAATGTTTGTTTTTGTCTTTTGAATCTGCCTTCAGATTTAACATGCCTCATGATGACAGCAACAAATGTACAGAGGAAGGGGTGAAGAACCAGCAGCATGTCATGGCACCCACATTGAACTACTACACCAACCCGTGGATGTGGTCGAAATGCAGCAGGAAATATATTACAGAATTCCTTGAGTATGTTAACATTAAGTTTAATTAATATCATCAGTGACTGTGAACATTTAGCTTGGGTGTTTAAGTTCTTCTTGGCACACTAGCATGTTGTAACTTTGCTTACAGTTTTTCTTTGCCAGCCACTATGTAGAATGTTGGAAAGTCTTCCTCATTTTTCACACAGAATGGCTTCCACTGGATTGCTTTTAGCAACCTAACACAAACAATCTCTGTCTTACATTGAGCCTTTCAGTAGCAAATATCATCCCTAGTAAATTTACAAGTGCTGATACATTATATAAATGTTTACATGTATTTTGTACGAATGGAGCATGGGCCAATTGAGTGATTTGCTCAGAATTGGGGTCAGTCAGTCAGAGGTGAGTACCAAACTCTTTTGTCACAATGCCACACTGCCTACCTAAAGATGTAGCATTGCTACTTTCTCTACTCTTTTGGGCATTGAGTTTTGAAATGAATTACACTAGGCTGAGCTCAAGTTCAGAGTCCATAAAGATGTGTGAGGGAATGGATGGTAAAGCAGGTGCCCATCATTTGAATTAAGTGATAAAAGAGGGGGGGGGGGGGGGGGGGCCGCGGGCGGCCGCGGCCCGGGGGGGGGGGGGGGGGGCGGGGGGG
>JANRMT010062840.1:55785113-55885181 GCA_026402145.1 Polypterus bichir lapradei | reverse complement strand
TGAAGCGCTGCATTATGGGATCTGTAGTTTATTGTGTTACCAGCGCTTCATATACCCGGGCCATTAATAACAATAATACAGTATATAAAATGATCTCGCGGGCCGGATATAATTACACGCCGGGCCGGATGTGGCCCGTGGGCTTTGAGTTTGACTCATATGGACTAAATTGAACTTGAAAAGAAATATTTTTTGGAATGTGATCGCGCAAGTCAGTACATCGAGCCCGCGTGCTATTGTGGTTTTGCTTGTGTGCTTCAGTAAGTTACCGTCCCCTCGCTCTTACTTTTTTACCGTTCATCTAATGAATACACTGAGTATGGCTTTACCAAAACAATCATTGATCGCGAATAAAGTATCCATTATTCATGAAGCTTCAATAGGTGAATAGGTGATCTGTCTTTCTGCGTTAACCGCATGCGTTTTCATACGTCTCAAACTAAGGGGATGCGAGGTTAAAATAAATCGAGAAGCGCGCGTACATACTTAGTGCATCCCCTCTCAGGAATCGAACCTCGGATGTGGGCGCTACAGGCGAATGCTTTACCATCGCGCCACTGAGTGTGGTTTATCTATTCGAGCGTAGCAGTGTAATTAGGTTTTTGTTCAGCACTCTTTGGAACTGTTACTTTTTGTCTGCGCACTGCGTCAGTTCACGTGAGCCGCTGAATATGGTTTTATATGTCAGTCGCTCGCTTCTAATTGTTTCGCTGCCTTCTTAATTATATAAGGCATGTTTTCTAAAGCGCGTTTTGTAGCTCTTCCTGGCTTTCTACGTAATGCGTGATTACGTGAGAGGCGTGATTATGTCATACGAAACTCCGCCCCTCCAGCTCAACTCCATTACTGTAAATGGAGAAAATCAACTTCCAGTTATGACCATTACGCGTAGAATTTCGAAATGAAACCTGCCCAACTTTTGTAAGGAAGCTGTAAGGAATGAGCCTGCCAAATTTCAGCCTTCTACCTACACGGGAAGTTGGAGAATTAGTGATGAGTCAGTCAGTCAGTCAGTCAGTCAGTCAGTGAGTGAGTGAGTGAGTGAGTGAGGGCTTTGCCGTTTATTAGTATAGATAGATATCCCATTCATAGTGAATATCGCAGTTGTATTAAAAAAACAGAAGACACACTGGGATATGAGGGAAATGACTAAGAAATGATGGGCTAATGTGGGTTTATAATGTCATGCTCTTGGGTAGGCTGCTGATAGAGCTAGCTGTTAACATTAAATGTAAAAATAACATCGAAAGTGAATGTCTAATTTTTACATGTGCTCTCCCATTTAGGTTACAATGTAGTCATTCGTATCCCAGTTGGTGCTACAAATATAGATGTACGGCAACACAGCTACTCAGGAAAACCAGAAGATGACAACTATTTAGGTAGGACCTTAATTTTCTGAATTATTTTAAGTATGTATGTACACATTAAAAAGATACTAAGGATTTTCTGTCATGTCTTTTGTGGATGTTTTACAGTTTGAGAAAACATCAATATACTCCAAAATAAGCCACACACGATGCTGAATCTCTAACTGATATGCTAATGAAATGTTTTCATCTAGGATCCATGGAGTTGACACAGTTTGTCTATGCCTGCATGCGTTTTTCTCTGAGTTCCTTAAACAGATGAATGAGTGAATAAGGCTGTATGTGAGTGTGTCAAAAATGAGAGGATGACATACACACACACACACACACACACCCCCTTACCTCTTGGCACCAGTCATACACTTTTGACCTTCCTCTACAGTAAGCCACCCTCACAGTTTCATGTTGTTATAATTTTATGCTTGTGAAAAAGTCCCATTTCCATGATAATAATCCATTAGGCTAAAAATCACAATCCACTTTAATTACTGATGATTCATAACACGTAACTGCATTGTCTTTGACAGCACTCTACAATTAAAGCACAAGAGTGACAACATATAAAATATAAATCATTAAAATAATGCTTAGCTGCATTTAGTCACCCCATTCACAAAATAGCTGCTAATAATACGGTGTGTTTTGGGATTTGCTGTGTGATATGCAGACTACCCAAAAGTCAAGGGTTTGAGTTAGTATGAGAATGAAAAGAATGAGAATTGTCTGAGTCATTTGTGGGTGATGATTCAGTTTGAACACTGAAGACTCGCTGAACAATATCTGCTGGGTGCAGACAGTAAGCTGTCGAAAAAAGACTGTGTTATTGAGAGAATTATAAGTCAACAAGAACCCTGCCAGTCATTTTCTGGTAATGATTTAGTTTGAACTCATATTCTTGAAGGAGTGTGTGTTCCATCTCTATTTTATATCTTTGCTCTTTGTTAGGACTGATGGTTTGCCTATCAACTAAACATCTTTGACTTTTTGTCTTTTCCAGAAAGCTAAATTGGTATGATAGCTCCCTGTCCTTTTGTGACTAAATATACAAATCCCACCTTTTCATAAGCGTATTTCTTCACCAAAACCCAATGATTCTTGTAAACTTTCATCTCTTAATCAAGCACAACCTAGTGTTCTGTTTAAATGGAGTCCAGAATATGTTGCATGATTGTGAAGGTCTGGTTCAGTTCCTCGCTTACTGCCAGTGTCTTGGGGGCCACCTTTGACGCTTTATGCTCCTGCCATTAATGGGTCGTTTGATTGCTGGTTTCTGGCAAACCTGCTAAGTGTTTGATGTCTCTTTATGCTCCTGGTTATAGGCATTTCTGTCATGTTCAAATTTTCCCATGCATTTTTGCCAAGCCATGTATTTGGTTTCTGTATTATAGCACTGTTCATTGCCTAGATCTGAGCTCTGGGTACTTGGGCTTGGCATTTTTCATCAGATATGTATTCTGTCATAAACCAAACCCTTTATTTGTTTGTTTATTTATGTATTTATTGAATTGGCATTGATTTTGTATGATCCTTATAGCTGCCTTCTTACCTTCTTCAGTATTTTAATGATTCTTATTCTCTGAGTCAGATCCAAGAAACCCTGAGTTATACTGCAGCACTGCTTGTAGAAAAAGACCTCAGGGTACTGAGAATGTTGCTACAGACCTGTGCATTTAGGAAGTGTTTGGATAAAGCAGTCAGCTTACAGATCTTTATTTCATTGTTGGTTTGTTTGTTTCTTAACAGCTATTTCTAACAGCCGTGGTGAATTTTTATTAAATGGTGAATTTATTGTCAGCATGTTCAAGCGGGAAATCAAAATTGGGAATGCCATAATTGAATATAGTGGATCTGACCATGAGATTGAAAGAATTAATTGCACGGATCGCTTGGATGAAGAAATCACAGTGCAGGTAATATTTTTTGGTAATCAGTTTCATTTACTCTTTTTAGAGTGGCACGATGGCACAGCTGCAAATCCTGCTGTAGCCTTATGGATTGAGTATTCTCATATTTGCCTGTTTAACTGTATTAATTAACTGTATCAGCTATCTTCCTGGTACTGTGGATGTCATCTCATATACCCAAAGGTATGTGTGTTAGATCAGTTGACATCTCTGAATTAGCTCTGTGGGCTCCCTATTGTAATCACTTGAATTGGATGACTAGTTTACATTGTGCTGTGCTCTTCTGGCATTTCTGTAACAAAACCTTTTCTAGTCTTTTTGGGACTGCTGTCTTTTTAGACTAATAAAGTAAGGTGTACTGTGTTAGGTCAGCCTTAAACTCAAGCAATTGATGTTAAGGGGTGAAAAGTACCAATGCTGCTGGACAAGAGCAATAAACTGCATAGTTCAGAATGACTGAGGTAGTAAAGTGATTTATAAGCAGACAGTTTTACCTCAGTGCACTTCTACATGCCACCTACCTATTCTTTAAATTGCCCTACTAGTAAGAGCACAGGGATTCTCATCAATCTGTCTTTGAAAGAGGTTGTAATAAAAAAATGTAGTGGCCCCTCTGACAGTTAGTATTGCCAAAATTACTTGTCCTGAAGAAAAAATGCACGTCTCAGACTATAGTTTGACACCTGAGTTATAGACTGTACATACTGTATGTGCAGAAGATATTGTTAAGTTTATCAAACCCACTCCGAGACTGAATAAAACCAAATCACAAGTTTAAACGATATATTCAATACAATTTATTTTGTATAGCCCAAAATCACACAAGAAGTGCTGCAATGGGCTTTAACAGGTCCTGCCTTTTGACAGCCCCCCAGCCTTGACTCTCTAAGAAGACAATTATAGATATGTGTGCCCTTTTATTTCAGAATAATTTACGACTCACTTTTAGATTTACTAAAGCTGTGCAAAATTACATTTGCTCGTATCTGTGTATACGCTGATGCGTCACAAATTCATTTAAACCAGAGTTAATTAACTACATCCCATAAATTCAACATTTGCATGCCTGCACAGTTGTTATTGAGAGATGTTGATAAAAGAGAGGTAATGGTAATATGAATTAAAAAAACAGGCAAGGACTAAAAAGCATATATTTGGGAACAGGGCCTTTTTTGAAACTTTTTAAAATATATATACAGTGGTACCTCTGGTCACGACCGTAATTCGTTCCAAAACTCTGGATGCGACCAATTTGGTCGCGACCTGAATGTAATTTCCTCATAAGACTGTATGTAAATACAATTAATCCTTTCCAGCCCATACAAACTGTAGTTAAATATTTTTTTAAGATTTTTAAGCACAAAAATAGTTAATTATAGCATAGAATGCACAGTGTAATAGTAAACTAAATGTAAAAGCATTGAATAACACAGAAAACTAACATTGCAAGAATTTGCGCTAGACCTTTACGAACTGCTTGCTGTAAACACCTTTTTTATGAGTTTTAAGTACTGTACAGGGAAAAAAATTGAAGTTTGAAAAATCCTTAATTTATACAAAAACTAACCATAAACAACCAAGAAAACTAACCTTGCATGAGTCGAGTTCTGGCATGAAGGAAGTGAGGAGGAAGCTGGGGGGAGACGAGGTTACAGTTTTGGGAAAGAGTCCAGCTCCATGAAGGAAGATTTCAATTTAGAAATCAACAGATTTCTAATAGATTTCGACTTCTTGTACTCGGCGGCAAGATCGGTAACATGAACGCCATGCTCATACTTTTCAATGATTTCTTTCTTTAATTGGATTTCAATTTCCTTTGAACCTTTCTTCTCACCAACACTACCACTCTTCACTTGCTTAGAGGCCATGTTTAATTGCAAAATTAATGCAAAAGCATACGAAATAGAGCACAAAGAGTTCACAGCGAATGCATGCACGTCTGATCGAGAACGATGTACAGGGAGAGACTGAACACATGCGGAAATCATTGGTGCGTACGAGCCGGAAGGGAAACTGGCCGCCAGTGTTTTTGTTCGCCACCAGAGCTTGTGGTCGCGAACAGTTGCAAAAGTTTCGCAAACTTTTTGATCGTATCCCAATTTGTATGTGTTCGGAAATGTTTGTCACCAGAAGTTCTACTGTATTTTTCCTGCTATTATTTGAAAATGCAAATTAAACACTCTAAATGGCACAATCATGCAAGAAACAAATGCTTTATTAGATAGTGTTCTTTTATACTTAAACTAACTATTCAATTTTTTTCCATTATTGTCTTTTTATGAACCTCCTTATTCAGTGCAGGGTCACAGGTAGCTGGAGATAAGAGGCAGCCATCAAGCCCGGACAAGACATTAGGCCATCTCACTGTTACCCACTTGGACCAGTTTACAGTGCCTACCTAACCAGGAAACATGGCTTTGTACCCTGAAAACAATCCTGTAAAGAGACTTAAATGAACTTAGAAATCGATTTAAGGGTTATATACCATGAGAAGCACCTCCATGCAGTTCAAAAGAACTACTAAGTGCTGCGATACAACACTGAATGCAATAAGTAGAATTCTAAAATATTATAGGAGACACACGGCACTCTCTGGTAATGACTATGATTTTCATTACCTCCATGCCTTTACTGGTTTAAATGCATTTTTGGGGTAACAGTGATGAGTATGCAGATCAAAGCCATGTTTTATTTATGTTTTTATTTCTTTGGTATTATTTTAAAAAACAGAAACAGTGCAATTTCTGAAAATTAAACTTGTGCTTCAGTATTTTTCACAAAAATGCATAGCACCTTCTGGAATGCTGATGATTATGTTTGTTTAGCTTGCCCCTCATTTATTACATACATCCTGATTTTGTTAAGCCATCATGCACAAGCATAAATTATTGATGATAAGGGCATTATCATGATTTATTCATTTCTTCAAGGAATCAGTAAGGTACCGTCTATTAATCTACTTGGTAAACAGATTAATCTAGCATATCAATTGATAAGTAGATAGTTCAACAAATTTTCTACCTATCCATCTATTATCAAACCTGCATAATCCAGTGTAGAGTCATGAGGTATGACACATACCCTCAAAGTACACTCACACACAGGACACATTTAGATTACATTAGATTAGATTAAATTCAACTTTATTGTCATTGGACACATTACAGGTACCTTGACAATGAAATGCAGTTTCCAGTCTAACCAGACATGTAAGTAATCAGATAAATATAAATACATACAGCAGTGAGGGATTGTACAGACCATAGTAAGTCAAGAGCATATGCAGAATGATTAGTGAGACTTAGGGACAGTGTATACAATAAGTACAGTAGAATTAGAATAGGCAGTAAAGTATAAAAGCAGTTTAAATAATAGAAATAGTAACATACAGGCAGCTGTATAGCTACAAGTACAGCAGAGCCCTGATAGACCTGAGGTAGTAATAGTCTGGGACTGCAGTACAAACATGATAGACCTGACGGGGTTGCAGAGCCCTGTGTGATTTTTAAGATGAGGTGGCCTAGAACTTGGATTTGAGTGTAGAAGCTGTTTCTAAGACTGCTGGTGCTGGCACACAGGCTCCTATAACACCTCACAGAAGGTAAAAGGATAAGCAGACCACGGCTGGGGTGAAAGGGGTTCCTGATGATGCTATGTGCCCTGCACAGACACAGTTACGAGTAACAAGTCACCAAAAATGTGCTGGACAGTTTTCACCCCCCTCGATCCAGAAACTTCCAGGCTGAAAAGGTGCTAATAGGATGGGTAAGTTATATAGTGCCCTACACTGGTGTGGCCTCAGATGGAGTACTATATGCAGTTTTGATCTCCATATTACAAAAGGGCAGATCAGCACTAGATGAAGTCAAGAGCAGGGCAGCTAGGTCGATTCATGACTGAGAGGTATGAGCTGTGCGAAAGCCTGAAGGAGTTAAACCTTTTTAGTTTAAGCAAGCAAGAGATTAAGAGGTGACATGATTGAAGTGTTTAAAATTATGAAGTGAATTAGTATAGTGGATCCCTGCTGTTACTTTAAATTAAATTCTTCCTTAAGACCACATGGACACAGTTGGAAACTTGTTAAGGGCAACATTTTGCACAAATGAAAGAAAATGTTTCTTCACACCAAGAACCATAGACATATGGAATAAGTGACAAAGTAATTTGGTGGAGAGCAGGACTTAAGGGGCCTTCAAATCTTGACTCATTGTTTTTTAAGAGAATCTAATGAAACAGGACTGGTGAGCTTGTTGGGCTGAATAGCACGTTCTTGTCAAAATTTTTGTAATGTATCTACCCTCCAACCTCAAGCCAAATATGTAAATATGATTGTTTTTTCTTTGTTTATCTCACTGATTACATTTCTTTTTGTTACCTTTCTTGGTTTCTTCTCAGTTTCTGGGAGTGTCCTGGTTGTTCAATGTGTGATGCTGCTACTGTTAGATCAAGTAGATCAAGTTCAAAATACTGTCCCTACTGATGTGTGTGGGCTCTGCATGTTCTCCATGGGTTTTCTTCATGGTGCTCTGGTTTTCTATACCATATCCGAATGACATACAGTTTAGGTTATTTGTCAACTATTAAAAATTTCCGTGTGAGTGTGTGAATGAATGAGGCCTTCAATGGACATGTGTCCTGCCAAGGGTTGGTTCCTGCTTTGTGCCTGATGCTGTGAAATTAGGCTCCAGCCCCTCACATTCCTGTATTAAAAGGGTTTTAGAATTTCAGGTTATGTTCTCTGTTTCTTCTGAAGCACACTAGTTAGTGTCTGTTCCTCCCTGGCTAACCACATACATTTCTAATATATATTTTTCTTACCCCCACCTCCACCCTCCAAACAGGTCTTATCAGTGGGAAACTTGTACAACCCGGATGTGCGGTACTCCTTCAACATTCCCATTGAGGATAAACCACAGCAGTACTTTTGGGATGTGTATGGCCCTTGGCAGGAGTGCAGCAAGCTTTGCCAAGGTATGTGCTGAGATGGACAAACTGCAACAATTTGTACCAGGACTGTAATATTAAATTTGAATTCCTTCTCTCAGAATATGCCTTACAAATAAATGCTGTCCTAATTTTCCTTTCCATGGACTGGCCATTAGTGTATGTGCATGGAGCTCAAACTATAGTGCCACTGTGGAACATATATATAATTCTTTTGAGCGTGTGTAGTCCATAATAAACAAAGCTATTGTATCATTTGAATGCCTAATAGAAAGTTGGAAACTCAAAAGTTCACTTTGTGAGAAGAAATTGGGAGTCATAGTGGATTGGTCACTCAATCTCCATTATATGTAGTGCCTCTCATAGTGAACTCCAATGTTTTGACAAGTTATTTAAGAGCGCATGATAAGATCTTGTTCTGTGCTATCCTGAATCCTAAAAAATAAAAGCAAGTAGACAAAATTGTTAAAAAAGAAGGGATTTTAATACACAGGAAAGAATATTCATTTTTGGGTGAACACAAAGTAAAAAAAAAGGGAAAACAATTTAAATCTTAAGTCCCAGTGGTCTTTGTACACACATCATTGTCCCCGACTACCGTTTAAAGTGACTGATCCTCTTACTTATAAATATCAAAGAAATCACTATGCTAAATGAGTGCATTACACTAGAATTACAAAACACGACAAGCAGACAATAAATAATAACTCAATTAACAAAAGGGAATCGTGTATCTTGAGACATTTTCCTCATTCAAGATGCAGATAAACTGTGAACAGAATCTCCTCTTCAGTCTCTCTCTGAACCTGTCTTCAGGCAGCCATACCATCTACCTGATCGCGGCACAGAGGAGAGGCCGTTGTTGGATAGGCTGGCTTCACTGATAGTTTTTGTTGCCCTGGTCAGACACTGCTTGGTGTAGTTGTCCTGGAGGTTAGAGAGAGCACGCCTAGTGATGTGTTCAGCCGACCAGGCCAGTGACTTCAGAGTCTTACCGTTTTGCCTTTTGCTGTTTCTAAACCAAGCAGTGACACTTGCTGGCAGGATATTTTCGAGTGTGGTTGCGTAGAATGTTTTTTGTTTTGTTTTGTTTTAAATAGGTGAACGGAAAAGGAAAATCCTTTGCAGCAGAGAATCCGATCGAGTTGTGGTCTCTGATCAAAGATGTTATGGTTCCCAGAGACCCTCTGCAATAACAGAGCCGTGCAACACAGAATGTGAACTGAGGTAAGCCAAGAAAGTGTAGCAGTATGCTAAAACCCTTTGGCCATGAGTTAAAAAAATAAATTGAGCCATAGGGTATTTTAGGGAACGCCATGCAACCCCAATGACTCCCCCAACTGGTGACCCTGACCTGTGTTTTGGTGGGTTTGGGATAGTTAGGCTATGATCTTTAAAGGGGCTGACTTCTCAGCCTCTGAAAAATTAGCTGTTTTTTAAAACTGATCAAAGCTGTGCCTCTTTTTCAGTTTTGCATATTGCTCAGCACTGCTGGTGGGGCCTTCAGGTATAAGAGACTTTATAGCAGCATGCCACTAAGTGCTGTCTTTGGGGTGTTCCTAGAGGAGCCCTTGCATGCAGTTTCCATTCTAGCATTTGACTCCAGATTGTTTTAACTCTAGGACAGTAGCACTAACTAATGCACCACTATGCCCCCCGCTTCCACTGTGTGATTCTAGTCATTTGATAATATGGGATCTGCCCCTTGAATGTATAGTTGCAATCTAAACTGTAATCTGTCTCTCTCTATCTGAAAGGTGGCATATAGCCAGGAGAAGTGAGTGTACTGCTCAGTGTGGACCAGGCTATAGGACACGAGAGCTTTATTGTGCCAAATACAGCCGCTCAGAGGGAAAAACCGAAAAGATTGATGACCGCTTCTGCAGCAGCCAACGCAAACCAGATGATAGGGAGGTGTGTCATGGCGACTGTAATGTAGGAGGCTGGCAGTATTCTTCTTGGACAGAAGTAAGTTCCCCTTGGTGCTCCCAGTGCTGACACATTTTTATTTTCTTGTACATTCCCAAATTGACATCCCTCTGCTTGTCTTCCTCTCTGTCTTCTTCTGTCTAATTCTCTCTGTCTGTGGAGTGTTCAAAAAGCTGTGGCGGTGGCACTCGAAGACGAGGAGCTGTCTGTGTCAGTTCTCTTGGTGGAGTTCTGGATAACAGCAAATGCAATCAGCAGGACAAGCTGGACATACAGCAGTGCAACGAGTTTCTCTGCCCCCAGTGGAAAACTGGCGACTGGTCTGAAGTGAGTGGCATTTAAGGAGGACTTTGATAGGCTTTGAGTTTAGTTACAACCAAGCACCATCAAGTTTTAAGACAACAGAATGGCCATGATCCATCTAGAAAAGTGTGAGGCCTAATTTTATAGACTGTGATGTTAATTTCAGGAAGGTAAGGGGTATCTGGGAGATTCCATATTGACATTAATGGGAAACTGGGATCACAGGTTACTGAACCTCCATTTGAGTTCTAGATGGATAAGGCAACCCTTGTTGTTATTAGGAAAAGGCTGCCATGTATTATTCAGAGAAGGGTCTGGTTCATAGTTGGGTTAAACACATAGAGGTACTCCCAGTGTGTACCGTGACTAAAACATTTGTGTTTAACCAGAACACGTGTAGCATACCTGCACTGCACACAGGTGGGGTCATGTCTCCTCTTAATTTGTCTTCTAAAGAAAGCTGGTGACATCAGAGTATAATTAGAAGAGTTTTGGAATCATTTGTTTATTTGTTCATTTCCTTGACCCACTTATTCCCTATTCACAGATATACTTTTGGGGTTTGAATCCAGCACTTGGTTGTTGTTTTCGTGGAGTCTGTATAACTCCCCCCTGTCTGCGTGGGTTTTCTGTTGGTTAATCGAGTTCTGTCTCGTATCTTAAAGACATGCATGTTAAGCTAATTGTCAACTTTAAATTTACTATTTGTGGTCAGTGCCTGACTGGGCTCTGTGATGGATAGGTGCCATTCCAACTTGCTCAGTCTGCTGCCAGGATAGTCAATGGCACCCCACAGCTTTGAATTGTGTTAAGCAGCTTTGAGAATATTATGTTACTATTTACATACACTTTAATGTGCCAGTAAAATTTCAGTCTGTAGGGGCACAGGAGTGGTACTGGAGAGGCACAACCTAAATACCAGGTGTTCAAAGAACAGTGCAGTAATACAGACAGTAACGTCTGTATAACAGTAATACTTCTGTCACGAGTATTTGAATAGTGAAAGCATTGAAAGTATTTATGGATGCTGTGCTGAAGTCCAGGGAAAAGAGCCTCTAGCAAAGAAATTTGTGAAATAACAGAAAGAAAATCCCAGGAGTTTGCCTTGTGATAAAATCCCAATCAATGACTGTTTCCTACGGGGGAGTTTTTAGCCTTTCTGTGGCCTTAAGTGGCATACCTATTCTGGGGCCTCCACCTTGGCATAAGCAAGTTAAGTGGCTACTTGGGGCCTGCAGGCAGTGGGGATCCTCAATACGCACAAAGAAGGAGAGTAAGAAGGGTTGTTTTGCACTGAGCAGTCGCTTAGCTTGTTTATGCCAGGAAATGGCTCTAGTTGTGTGTCTGTAACTTCTCAGAAGCAAGCATCGGGGAAAGGGTCGCTGCACACAAGGCAGTGGCGTAGGTACATTTATGGTACATCTGTGCTATGACAGCAACACGGGCTCAATTTAACACTACTGGCCAAATAAGACAAACGTCTCATCCTTTTGAGAATGTCTGAAAGAGTGAATTCAGTTTTTAAAGATACGGAGACTGTCTAAATATATATACTGTATACTGTAGTTCATCTTATGAATTCTGCATTGACTGTATGCTTGTGTGCTTGGCCAAAGAAACGTGACTTCTACCTTAAAGCTTTATTAACAAATAAACCATCGGTTTCTAAAAGAAGTCCATGCTCACAGTTTGAAGTCATCTGAAGTTAATATCTGAGGAATGATTTGGTCAATTTGTGCATAATAAATAGCTATAGCTTGACGATATTTTAGGTGTAAAAAATGTGCATTGTAGTTGAAAATGGACTGTATTTTTAATAAGTCTGACCTTTCCTGTAAATATTTCTTTTTACCAAATACATGTGGTCTGATTTCTTGAACAAGACGTTTTTGCATGGTGGTACAGCCTGACTCCTCTTCATCAGGAGGGGGCCAACCATTTTGAACATGGGCAGTTCACAAGTGCCAAGTTACCTTCCTGAGCTCATAATCAAAATGTCTCTTGTCAGCTGCACAAATATTGAAGCATCTGTCTTTTACTGTTTTTGTGGTTTGGTGAAAGTCAGATTGCTTTTAAGACACTTGCCGATAGGGAAGTCTGTGAGTGTGTCCTGTGCTAAACTAGCATCATTTTCAGGGATGGTTGCTTGCCTTAAATCCATATAAGTTTATAGGTCCACAGTTGACTTGTTTACAGAGTACAGCCAAATTCTTATGTGCATGTGTGTCATCACAAAGCACCTCACTATTCTTCAGTGCCATAATTAGTTAATATACAGTGCCTATCTTGTCTTACAGCACCTTTGGCAGACTGAATTTTGAATCTGTGCACTTATGGGGTCAGTTGCCGTGTCCCTGAGGAAGTACCATACTATACTATCACTGTATCAAGACCAGAGTATGTAGTGCGGTGCTAGCAGAAGATGATCCTCAGGTCTAAGCGATGTTACAATGAATAAGAGATGGAGATGATGTGGGGTTATTACACAAGACAAACTGCATATGTATTACTGAATAATGTAATTAATGTATTCTTTAATTTAATTAACACAGAACTTATCTCTAATCCATGGAAATGCTTATTATCTATTTACATAGATTCACTTACAGGTATTACCTCTCTTGAACCGATAAAAGTATTCGCTTGCTCACTCGTGTCAGCACTGCCAGGTAATTAGCACAAGACATGGCTCCTTCTTGTCCTACCTTCATGTTGGCATTAGCTTACCAATCAGCTTGAACCTCACAGCACTCTGGGTAATATTCTTAAAGGGGGTTATGAACAGATCAAATATAAGTCCATACACAAAGATACTACCTTTAAGACATCAACACACTGACACAAAATCACATTTCCTGTGTTCTTTTAAGTGAACATTTTGTGTTATAAATATATTTGCAAATTTCTCACTAATTTTTAACATGCCAGTAAATGTTTTTCTCAAAATCCATACTGGTAAAAGAAATTCATCTGGTTTACCAGATCAACTGGTATATTGCCTTTCCACCCTGCGCCCGTGGAGTAGGCTACAAGTGCCATGACACCTAAGAAGTCTGACCTTAGCTGTTATATCAATACACACAGCTTCTACGAAATTGATGATCATGCAGTCAAGCCCTTTAGTGGATTAAGGTGTGTAACATCACCTTTTGCATCATCTAAAGTAAAAAAACAATTTTTCATCCGTAAATGTTTCTACAGTGAACATTATTACCTAAATCTTTTTATTGTGGCCTCTCGACACCCCGTTAGCCATATTTAATCTTAGCAGGCCCATTTACTACCCTTTGCATTTGCTGCATCACATCTACAGTTCCAACCCAAACTCTGGAGTGAAAAACACAGAGGGGTAGAATAATTGGGCAGTCAGTCAGATATCCTTGTGCTCTG
The DNA here is from genome assembly GCA_026402145.1 of Polypterus bichir lapradei. NCBI lineage: Eukaryota > Metazoa > Chordata > Cladistia > Polypteriformes > Polypteridae > Polypterus > Polypterus bichir. The sequence continues at coordinate 55,871,341 of JANRMT010062840.1, read as the reverse complement.
TTTAGGCCATCACCTCTACCAATTAGAACTTCCAGCAAAGTCTGTACTTCAAAGTCAAAGCGAACTTTAATGTCATCTTAACCATATACAAGAATACAGCTAGACGAAATTGCGAAGCTCAGGGTCCACAGTTTAACAACATGAAGTGCAAATAAAATATTAAAATTAGAATTAAAATTAAGATTTTAAATTAAAACACAAATCAGACAAGACAAAGAAGTAGCAGCAATATTGATGTGTAGCAAGCAATATGAACATTGATGCAATGTATGGTATTATGCAATCTAGATACATAAGTATAGTCAATAAATATGTAGTTTAATAAATAAATAATAGATATAGATAATAGAGAAACTATCAGTGTATGATAATAGTTGTTTAACTCATTCCTCTTAATTTATGTGTCAACATATATGTTAACTATACCTTTACAATAAAACTACACTAATATTGTTCACTTTGTTAAATACGTGCAGTTGTGAATCCTATCTGAACAGGCACATGAAACTCTTACGGTGCAGGAAGTGTGGTGTTTCAGCTGCATGTCATTAATTGTTCGTTTTCATTGTGATTGTTCCTTCAGTGTCTGGTGACGTGTGGGAAGGGTTACAAGCACCGTCAGGCCTGGTGTCAGTTTGGAGAGGACAGACTTCATGACAGATTCTGTGACTCCTCTACAAAGCCACATTCTGTGCTCACATGTCAGCAGCAGGAGTGCGCTGCCTGGCAGGTTGGACCGTGGGGACAGGTACCGTCATGATAAGTCACTTTTTTTGACTGTGTCTTAGCTTCTCTCCAGCCGTTTATTTATTTGTATTAACATTGAAGTTTGCTCCAAGTATCCTGTTTGTCACAATTTAGAGATCATAGGAGCGAGCTGTTTAACTTAACATCAGGATGATATCCATGTGAGCTGCTGTATCAATTAGGTTGTGAGTCCGAGAGGTGCTAAACGGGAGGTTTGTTCCGCTCGCTCTTTTAAAACGTATGCCAGCTTTTCTTGGATATGGTTCTTGGCTTTCAATCTCTAGAGAAATGTTAGGCCTTATAGTTCTGCTTTCTGACTTTTTATTTTTTTAGGGAAAGGATGATGGTTTACTGGATAAGGTAAATATCTAGGAGAAAATAGGAGTAATGCTACATAAGCAAAGAAATTATAAGAGTTTTTTTCTCTTAAACAAACAAGGCAATTAAGTGGTAATAAAAAAAATTGGTGTGTCTATGCAAAGCTGATTTTAGAAGTCAAATATTATAGGCATATATTTCATTATGTGCAATGAAATGAAAAAATCATGTCTTATTGAAAAAAAATGTATTATCTTTCCCCGGGTGTGCTGCAATTGGCACAGATATGTCCATAATATGCAAAATAAATAAGTGTGTAAACTCAACTGGAGTGGTTTTGCTCAAAATAAATTGGTTTCTAGAATTGTACACTGCTAATAACCAAATTAACAGAACTAATGATGAGTTTCTGATTTATTGTGTTCACAATGTTACATCCTGATACACAAGCAGACATCATTTCAAAATCTAGTTCAGGGATACCTAAATGTATAAATCCATTGAAAGCTCAAAGTTAAAATTTTGACCCATTGCAATACTTTATATGCACTCAGTGGGCAATTTATTAGGTTAATCTACTAGTTCATGCAAACAGCTTACTTCTCCAGTTATGTGGCGCCAGGTTAAGCCGTATAGCGTGCAGGCCCAGTCAAAAGGTTTAATTGTTCTTTGGCTCAACACTAGAATGGGCCAGGCATGTAACCAAAGTAACTAGGACCCTGTTATGATTTTTGTTGCCAGTCATTGTGGTTTCAGCTGCCCTTCTAGGAATTTCATGCAACACATTCTCCAGAATTTGCAGAAAACTGGGCAACAAAAGAGCCAATAACTAAAAAAAATAATCCCATGAGAAGCTGTTTTGTTATTGAGAATGGTCAGAGGAGAATGGCTAAACTTGTTCAAAGTGTCAGTGTTCTGACTCGGAAAGAATGCTGACATAAAAGGCCAGGAGGTGAACACGCTAAACAAAACTCATAGCCAAAAGGAGCAGCAATAGTAATCACACACAAAACTGTTCCGTTTATCTGTAATCTTAGATGATGCCAGTTCGGAGTCTACGGCTTTTATACTGTTACACTTGTGACGCGTTGGCACACACTTTCTAGAGCCATAGCCCTAATGATGAATCGCTGTGTCCAGAAGACGGCACACCAAAATAGCAGCACCCACCAGAAAACAAAATGACAATGTGATAAACATTCAACAGAATGAAAATAAAAACAGACTTTAATATCCACACCTTAAAGAAAGAAAATAATGAAGAGAACCAATTCTCCACTCTCAAAACAAAATCCCAAAAGCATTGCAAGAGAGTGAAAGTAAAACTCGCCTAGCAAGCTGGTTGCAGCAGTGGTATGCAGAAGGCCTATCTGAATGCACAACTTGTCAAACCTTGAAGAAGAAGATTTGCAGCAGGAGTCAAAAACATCAACAGGAACCGTGTGATGCTGTCAAGTCCAAACAATGTTTCCAGGGTCCTACCTGGTACTAGAGAGGTGGACCCATCCATCCATTATCCAACCCGCTATTTCCTAACTACAGGGTCACGGGGGTCTGCTGGAGCCAATCCCAGCCAGCACAGGGCACAAGGCAGGAAACAAACCCCCGGGCAGGGTGAGGTGGACCCATAATACAAAAGTATAACCTTTACTAGAGCCGCCTTGTGTAAATTCACTGGTTTTGACTGTAGGGGCACATAAAATTGTGTGAGACACTCTTGAGCCACTTTTGAATCTTCTCAAATAAATGAAATAAGTGTCACTTGTTTACTCTCGTCAGTGGCGCTGTGGCACAAGCCTTGGGCAGTGCTGTCTCATTCATCCCCAGACCTGGATTTGAATTCCTGCCCAGGGAAAATAGTTTTTGAACACTTTTCTGCTAGGACTGATCTCTAGCTTTGTCTTGAGCTTTGTGTAATCCCTTTAACTTGATGGTCGATCTTTTTCCTCATTGTGTTTTGACCTTGACTACCCAATTGCAACCTTTCTTAAAAATCTCAGACACTTAATCCAATTCAAGTGTCCATCAGAAGGTATAGATGATCACAACACTTTTCTTCCACTTTTTTTTTTTCTTTTATGGCCGGATGAGGTTCAGATAAGGTGGCACATGTGAAAACGTTATAAACTAATATGGGAAGAGCACACTTACACACAGGGAATACATTAATAAGAGGACAAACATTATCACGTTAAGACAAAATGTATGCATAGGTAACATACTGTATCACATTTCTTAATGCTCATAATAAATTTTCAAAGTCAATTGTTTGACTCTTCTGCTGAAGTTCAGAGCAAAATTTGATGCTTCAGTTCATTTGTAGTATTTCTGGCTGTAGGATTTTTTGTTTAATTCCATGTTTGTTCTGCAGGAAAAAGAGTTTGAACAGATAGCTGCAGCATTTTCACTTTGCGGTAAGATTGCACGAAGATCCCCGATAAGTCTAAACGTGTGACAGAGCTTATGCATTCACATACCATTGCGCTGTCATTCAAGCTAAATGTATATTTGAAGGCATGAAATGAACCGTGTGCAGTTTTCGCAGAACCCATGTCACACAAGTTTGACCTCAATTCACTCAAACTGGTGAAGTAGAAAAAGAGCAGCCTATAGCCAGCTTCAGTTGCTCATGCTGACTTCCCCTTGTCTTTGTGCTCTGATAAAAGCTCTTAACCTTTGCTACTCAGAGAGGGTGGACAGAGACGTGTGACAGGTGGAAAATGAGATCTGCTGCTGTGAGCGACTGCCACGGAATTTTTTATTTTGTTCATTTTGGTTTTTTGTTTTTTTTTTGCAGTGCACCACCACCTGTGGACCAGGGTACCAAATGCGAGCAGTTAAATGTGTGCTGGGGTCCTATGGCTCTGTTGTGGATGACACTGAGTGTAATGCAGCTACCAGACCCACAGATACTCAGGTAGAGTATGTCTTAAATACACCTTAGGATATTTTAATTTATATATTTTTCATTTTCTGGAGGGTCAAATGAGTTGTCCATTCATCTATCTATGTCCTGAACCCCGCATTGAGGGTAACTCGGGATTCTGCCATCAGTATTAGGAGAAAGGCAAAAGCCAGTCTTGGATTAGATCTCATTCCATTGCTGGACACACTGACTCACACACTCACAGTCTGAAATACAAGACGGGCAGCACTGACCTGCTAGAATCAGTCTCTGTAAAGGTCTAAATCGATAAAACATTTTTATTGTCTAGGCATTCGTGCAGAAGCATTTCAGAAGACAAAATGTTAAGTTATATTGAAAAAAAAATGTTAAATATCAATCAAGGTGTGTGGAGTTCTGCGTGCAGTTCTGGACACCACCCTGTAAAAAAGCCATAAGTGCGCTAGAATCAGTGCAGGAAAGGACAACTAAGTACACTTTGGGATTAAAGAGCATCTCTAACTGTGACAGACACACAGAAATAAAGCAGTTTAGTCTCGTGTATGGTGGTCCCACACTCTCAAAGAAGCCTAGAGTGTCTTCTGGGAGAAGCTTAAAACCCCTCCATCCAATGCTTGCTGCCCGGACATCCTAACTGATTGCAGTCTGCACACTGGAGGAGCATATCAGGCTGAATAATGGACCATCTAAGTAAGCAAATCTTGAGCATAAAAGGCTATGTGAAGACTTAATTCAGGATTTCCAAATGACCAAGGCATTGACCAAACTGCTCCATCAGAATTAGTTAAACGGTGGATCCCATACTCGAGGACGCCTATTGAAGACTAAGGGAAGTGCATTTAAATCTGAAGCCAGAAAGCACTTCTTCCCACAAATGGTTGCAAAATTCTAGAATAAACTTAACAAGTCGTAAAAGTTAAAGTAGAAACATAGACACGTTTTAAAAGTATCTGGATAAGATATTGAGACACCTTGGCAATAATTAATCACAGGAGCATGATGGACCAACTTTTATTTGTTGTTCTTATGTTTTTAATTTACATTTTCCATTCAATCTAAAATGCACATTACTTTTACATGAAAGAGAACTGAAGATACCTGAAAGGACCCACACGAGCACTGAGGGAATATCCAAGCGTCACAATCAAGCCTGGTCTCTCGAGCAGTGAAGCAGTAGTGTTTAGCCACTGTTGTGCCATTTAAAAGAGTCAGCGGTCCATTCAAGTTTAAACTCTCACCCATAAGGGCACACTACTAACTTAAATGTATATTTAATCACGGTCCAAGAGGTTAGAGGGTGTGTTGCTAATTTTGGTGATTTTTTGTGCTTACTAAGAGGAGTGCTGCCGGTCTGTGTTTTGGAGTACAGTTTGAAGGAATGCTAGCGTGAAAAGGCCTCCCAGTTCCATATTCAGGACAAGCACAAGCTGACTCCCTGCATGGCTGGAAAGCAACACTGATGCAAACCATACACTTGGCTGTTGTGACATTTTAACAAGTGCCAAATTAATGTGTGCATCCAGTAGAGGCGTTCAGCTTGCCCTAATCACTCTTGAAAGGTGTGAGACATGGAGGGTGCCAGGCATCCCTGCAGTACTTGTCTAGGCTGATACCTCACAAATGCAGCGTTTCTCGGGTTTCCTGTGTCTTTTGTAAAGTCAGCCCTTAGCATATGCTAAATTTCATCTCTCCATATTGTCTATGAACTTTCCCCCAGGCTTCCATAATTGTGGTTCCAAAAGGCTGTGTTCAGATTCATATCTTCTTCTCATTCCTAACTCCTGCTGCTTTTGCTGTTCCTGCTATTTTTATTCAAACAAAACCTGCTGCAATAAAACATATCAGGTTGATTTGGCTCGGTTCTTTACATTAATTACAGCTCAGTGAAGTTTAGTTTGGCTGCCTGCAGGCAGGCTTGCAGCTTGGCAATGATGAAGACCAGCTGACCTTAGCAGTGGGCCATTTTGAATGTGATGCTAATGAGCCACTGATTGCACTGATAGCCCGTTCTCTTCCGGGGTTCAGTGCTGAAAACTGACCTGACTTTTTGTTACAAGAGGCCTCAAACTTTGGATAAGCCACTTCATTTCCATTCCCCGAAGTCTGAGCTTTGAAAATGCCCTTGGGGGTCTCCCTGTTTGAAACTTTTAGTAGTGCTGAGTGAACAAAAAAAGCAGTTATTGGATTTAAGTTGAGGAGGTCGTTCGTAGTTTTTTTTCTCGTTGTATGGGTTGGGGAGGTTTGCAGGGAGTCGAGCCATAGTTTTTCCCCTCTGTTGTAGTAAGACTGGTTTCATTTTATTCACGTATATGCTGTATATCAAAAAAAAACTGAAAAAGTCACATTTACTCAAATGGCAAATTCCAAACAACCACATATGTGATATGTTGAACAACAAAATATGAAAAAAGGTTAAGTCCCAAGAATTTATATAATGTACACATTTAAATTCAGAAAAGTATATTTTTTGGAATATTTTCCTATTTGACAAAGTCTACTGGTCAGTTTCTTTGAGCTCTTTGCACATCCTCCTTTGTGCTCGTCCTCCACCTTTCTTCCAACGTACCAGATACACTTGAGGTTATCTGACAGATCGGTGAGGTTAGGTGTACGTGTGTGTGAGTGTGTGTGAGTGTGTTGTCCAGGGCTGTCTCCCACATTGCACCCAGTGCTGTCCCGATAGGCTCTTGAACTGGATCAGTGAATCATACAACGGATGGGGGAACGTAGCTTAATAAAGATGACGCTGAAGCGACTGATGATGAAATGCTGGAGCAGTGACCAAGCTGTTTACAGAGTGCTTCTTCTATCCCGCTTAAGATCACACAGAGTCGCAGAGCCAGAATTTACAGTTGGATTGTAGAATTTAACAGGAGGACATTTAAGGGCATAGCAGTTACCACTGATTCTTAATCGCTCTAAGAAATTCTGTTTTCAATCCAGTCAATGCCTGTATGGAGTTTTGCCGTTGTCCTTGTGGGTGCTCCTCTTATACCTCAAAACCATGCATATCAGGTAAGTGGGTGACTCTATGCTGCCCCGGTCTGCGAATGTCTGCCTTCGTATCGGAAATTTGTTTCTGTCATCAGACATGTGCAAAATATTCCAAAATAGAGGCTTCCAATTAGATCAATTTGTATCGCATCATTGTTAATCGAAGTGCGGTGACGTATCACCACCAGTGTTTATCATATAACTGGCTGTGTAAAAAGCCCAGCCTCCTAGAAACTATTGAAATCATCAGAAAAAATTGAAATGCAGAGTTGACGGTTTCGTTTTGCAGATGTGCTCGCCACTCTTGTCTATCAGCGGCTAAGCGAGTTTCTCTCTCATTTGTCATTCATTGCCGGTTTCACTTTGGCGACAGAGTCGCTTTCTTTCAGCTTCATGCTGTAGCCTCGTACTTCTTTCTTCTTCCAACTCGTGAACTTGGGGCCGCCTTGCTGGCTCTTTGAGCTTCATGCTGTAGTCTCGCACTTCAGGCTGGACAGACATGCGTAGACGTTTATATATAAGATTGTTATGTCATAAGAATACTCACATTTGACAAACCTGGCCTGAGGCAATTCATTTGCTGCTGATGACTGTTGTAGTTTTGTAGGTTTCAGAGTCATGTCACAAATATTTTTGGTTTCTGTCTTTCCAAACTGTCTGGATTTGTGTGCAAGCTAAGGTCATTTATAGAGCCGTTGTACCCAACAGGGGTGCAGCTCATACTTTAAACCTGCACATGTCCCTTCCCAGTAACCACGGCGGAGATATTAAGGCAAGAAAAAATAGTACAAAAGAAAGAATGTATTAAACTGGCTTTCATTCCTAATACACATTGCAGTACATAATATACAGTAGATACATGCATACAGCTTAAGAGAGGCCATTGGAGCCATACATTTGTCCTACAGTTCTTCAGTGGGGCGATTGACAGCTGCATTGTCCATCTTCAGGAGAGCATGGAGGCATTTTTCTTGGCACAGAGTCAATATCACATCTGTGCCAATGGGGCTTCTGGCTCTTTGAACTTCTGACAGGCGTTTATACCCTCCATGTTCCCCTGACCAACACCACCAATAGCACCAATGCAGCACATGGTATTTGCAGATTCTACTGACCATTGCTATGTTTGGGTTTGCTTCCCTTAGCCCGTCCTGCCTTTTCCTGTTTGACTGTCCCTGATCCAATCACTAACCTGTATTTACTATTCTTAGTTTGTCACTGCTCCCTGAAATTATGTTTATGTACTGCATGTATGTACGTGAAACAGAAAACATACTCACAAATCACAGTATCATTACAGCCGTTCTCAGATTTAGAAGGGTAAAGGAATGCATCATGAAAATCAAAACTGACTTAAAAACCTGACAGATTCTTGTTTTTACTCCCATAAATAAGGTAAGAGTTATTAGATTAGGTGGGCTCTGAAAATGAATGAATTTGAGCCAACATTGACTGGACTGAGTAAATAAGACCAGCCTTTAATGTCCTGTCAGTTGACTATGCTGATTAATGACATCCATTTTAACAGCACAGTGTGGGGAGGGCACCCCACCTTGTCTTAGGGCTGGTAAACGGCATCTGTGTTGATAGGCAAAGAGAGGGAACCATCATATGTTAGTTTGGTACACTGAACACATTTTAACAGCACATTGCAGATATGACACCCCAACTCCCCAATGACTGCTTACCTTTAACGATCAAGCAGTTCTGCTACAATTCAATCCATAGTTTCCATCTGTCCAATAGTGGCTCATGCGGAAATAAAATGCATCCAAACATCATTGATCCTGAGACTGGAACCAAGCTGGATAGAGAGTGCGACCTGTGAGTCTTAACAGTGTAAACGTCTGCGCCACACACTTCCATGCTATCCAAAATTAGAGAGATAGATAGATACTTTATTAATCCCAAGGGGAAATTCACAATTATGGATTCCACTAAGGACTTTTCCATGTGTGTTTCATTTGCTTACGAATTCCTGGTTTAGATCCTTTTCATTGTTTATTTTTTTTATTATTTTAGGCTTAGCATTTTGACTTTGATATTTGACTTCCAGAGATATACTGAAATGAAAGAAAAGCTTATAAAAAAGGCAATTTAAAATACAACTGATTTCTAATTAAACACGATTTCAACTTTTAAGGATTGTGAAATAACGGCATGTCCTGATTTGGAACCAAAAGTCCTCAAGCATGCTGGTCACAGAACACAGTGGCGGTTTGGATCATGGACCCAGGTAAGTAATCCTCCAGCTTTTGTTTGTACAAAATAAATGCTGCCTGCAGATCTTTCAGAAAGGAGTAATGGACTCCGATGTGTGCCGTCCCCTACTTTCATTGCATAAACTATTCCTTTTGGCCCATATTTTTCTTAGAAGGGAATAAATGGCACATCACAATTGGGATGGCAGAGTGCGCCATTCTTTCACTCCTTGCTCAGCAGCTTTTACCTTCCTTTTATTTTAAATGGCAGAATGATTAGCATGAAGCGCTTTGTTTTTGGCAGTGCTCAGCAACCTGCGGGAAAGGCAGCAGGCAGCGCTACGTCAGCTGCAGAGACCATCAAGGGGGAGTAGCAGATGATTCTGCCTGCTCACATCTGCCCAAGCCACCATCCCGGGAAGTCTGCTCTGTTGTGGCCTGTGGGCAGTGGAAGCCTTTGGAATGGACACTGGTGAGGAGTATTTTGACATTAAATTACATTTTTATTCACAGCTCAGGGCCAGCTTCCAAGGCAGATGTAAAAGGTCTAACTTTGGTGGCAGACTACCTTGTTTGCAAAGCAAGTATAAGAGCTGTTTATGTGGTGAAAGTGCCAGCTTCCTGTGTGCTGCCTTAGTGTAGCCAGGGGCAGCTGATTATGGTGGATTCTCGGCTCACACAAAACTACGGTGCCCCCCTTTACAGTAACATTTACTGTGTGTTTTTTTTTTTTTCAAATCCTCAAGAAACACATATAGAGCCCTAAAAGATGGAGACCCCATGACCAACAGGGGATGTTTCTGCAATTCCTGAACTCAAAATGAGGACAGGTCGGGGGATTGGGTGTATATAAACCAGAAACGGCAGGTTAGAGCTCCATCTATTGGCTCCTGCCATCCCTGCAACTGCACAGCAACCCGACTGTAATAAATGGCAAGTGTCTTCATGCCTGGCCATGCCTAAACCTCCCTACTGCCTTCGACGGGGCTGAACATTATATATAGCATTTAATAAGCTGTTACTAGCACAGAAAATCAGAGTCTGGAATTGTGACAGAGAAATGCAGCACAGCTCTTAGCTCCTGGTGCAGCAGGCTCTGTAAACGTTTATAGGTGGATGTCTAAGGAGGCCCAAGAAGGAGTTTTAGGCCAGAAGTGAGTTTTTCTCGCTCAGATTGTTGCACGTCTCTTGTCCATACTGAGTTCCAGTGCAGCACAGGCGGCACATGCTGCTAAAGTCCGTGTTCTGTGAGTGATGAAAAGTGCATGTCACAAACATGTGGTGCAAATGCAGCTTTGGGGCTTCACTCCCACCTGGGATCAAACCCAGGACAGTGAGCTCTGCAACTGTTTGTTGTCACAAGACTGCAATGCAGAAGCTCACACATTACACGCTGTTGCTCTTTCTACTGTCTTCAATGAAGAGGATCTCATTTCTGAGTTCTTCTTTGCTCACCACAAGTCTCACCTGAAATTATATTCCAGCTCCAGCGATCCCAACTCTGGCATGGATTGGAAACATAAGCAACCTAACCTACCAAGTTGATGAAGGACTAACGGTGACTTGCATTACAGCTGTGCCAGCACCACACTATAGCAGGCTCACACACTACGACTGTTGTAACGAATTCAACAGGAAGGGCCTATGTGTGTGACACTAACTCTAACCCTCGTCTTCACACACCATGGGAGAAGACCTTTAAAATCACGTCGTCTGTGTTCACCAGTTCAGGTACAGGCTGTCCAGCCACTTCTGTGTTAAAATATGCTACCCTTTGTTTTCCAGTGTTCAGTGACCTGCGGTCAAGGAAAGGCCACAAGACAGGTGGTGTGCATAAGTTCGAATGACCAGGTCGTGGACCTAAGTGAATGTGATGCAGATGATCGGCCTGCAACAGAGCAAGAGTGCACCATGTCTGCTTGCCCTTCTCAATCAAATGATAGGGGCAGAATCAATTTGCCCACTGACCATCGAGTGAAGGTGCCCCCTTCTCATGGGCTCCCAAATCGGAATGCAGGCCGGGCCCAACCTCCTGGTGCTAACCAGTGGAGAATGGGCCCTTGGGGAGCGGTAAGTGACACTTTCACAATTGCAAGTAGATGCATGCGCGTTCGGTTTCCATATTTTTTTAAACATGGTGTTCATAGTCCCCGTCAAACTCCAGCTTTCCTGTTTGCCAGTAGTCCATCTTGAAGACCGTCACAAATCCCAGTAAAACACACTAAAATACTTCATTGTTGCCGTTGGAAACAGCTAATACTGTAATTACAGTACATTTTTTTTGGATGGAACTGGAAATGAGTTGTAGAACAGAATACACCTCAAGTTGAGTTGAGTACTTAAAGGGCACGGAATTGCAAAGTATTAATACTGTGTGTGTCAGATAACTAATGATAATTAATACCTGATCGTGGCAGCCTTTATAGTCCAGGTCTCAGTCAAAGATTTTAGGTTACAGCCCAGGGAAGACAAGCTGGAGAGTCCATAATAAAACGGCAAGGGGCCATAACTGTGTGCTCTGAAAATAACAACACGACCGGGCAACTCAGAGAGCATGAAGCATACAATCCATGTGAGGACAGTTAAACCAAGATTTACTTTTTATAAGTAATAGATGTGCCTCGTGATAAAATACAAATTGATAGATTAGTCCAGTGGAATGTCAGGGTGCAACATGTGACAAGTGTTGTCTTTTTTATTGAAGGTGGACAATTTCATTAAGTTTGTAGCCTTGAGTTTAGTAGGACCTCTCATATGTTAAAATGTCTAACGTCCATTGCTGTGCTCCTCTTCTGCCCGTCTCCCAGTGTTCCAGTACCTGCGCAGGGGGATTTCAACGGCGAGCGGTTGTCTGTCAGGATGAAAATGGATATGCAGCAAGCAACTGTGAGGAACGTGGCCGACCGGTGGAGCAGCGGTCATGCGAGTCTGGGCCCTGTCCTCAGTGGGTGTTTGGCAGCTGGGGCGCGGTGAGCTTCCGTCACTTCTTACCATGAAAGTGTGTTCTTAGTTTAATTGTGAGGCTGCAGAGGGAGGGAGCCGGGACGTGATCAAGTGAGGTCATCTTTAAATGAATTGTGCCGTCCACACCTAACTAACGCTCCAAATGTAGAAAGGCGCTGACTGAAATGGACATTAGCAGTGTGGCACAGCAAATAAGTCACAGGACTGTCTCTTGATCTCTATGCCACTCTGAATGAGTCTGTGTAAAAAATATGAAACAGTTGTACTAATTGTGTGAAGTACAGGTACAGTAGGATAATGTTCACTAGACAAAAGGGGGCTGAATGAAATAAAAAGAGTGTTCAAGTAGCCAGAAAACTGGAACTGGAGATGTGGAATTCAGTAGACTGGCATGAGGTGGACACCATTAGCGCTTCATATACAAAGTACATTCAGTGTGGCACTTTATTGGGTTTACCTAAACAGCTTAAAGTAACTTCACGCAGAGAGGTAGGAAGACCAAAGGAGATTCTCACTCAGCTGGGTTTTGGTTGATATCACTAACTGAAAACAGCCATCAAGACGTGGCTTCAGAGACTCTGATGGAGTCAGATGGCATATGAGATCAGAAGATGTGAAACACAGCATCAGTGTTGAAAAACAGTTCTGAAGAAACATTACGCTCTCTGAGGACGAAACTACAGCGTCACCTACAAAATGAAAATGCACCCCAACGGAGATGTGGAGAAAGGCTGTGCCGTGGGACATACTATTAAATGCCATTTTGTATGGGCAACGAGTGCTGCAATTTTTGGATGATGTCATGTCGTTTGTTACCCTGGCAGTGTTTGCCACAATTCATCCAGATGGCACGATGATGGCATCATACACTCGGTTATTTAGAAATCGTTCCATTTACTAAACCAGTGAACTCTTTGGTGATGGTTTCTTTGAAATATCTGAATTAAAGAGGCCAGTTTCTTTCTTTCTTACTTTTGACAATTTTTGTTTTTATGAAAGATAGGATTGTCTTCTTGTTATTGAACTTTGCCCATCTCTGACTACATTTTCTCATCTGGTGCTCCTCAAAAATCTCTTTGCCTTCTTCTGACAGTCCAAACGATGCCTTGGAGAATTTCAGACACCTTGATCAGGTCGCCACACGGCGCGCCCCCCATCAGTACTGAAGAGGTTTAAATCCTGGAGTCTGTCAGAGCAGAACAGAACCTTCAGTGTAGGCTTCAAGAGATGAAACACGTGCAAGAAGAATGCTACTGAAGAACAAAATGGGCACAAGTGAATGTGTGTCCTGGAGGCACAGCGGTTAGCTTAGCCTGGCACCAGGTTGCTAATGGAAAAGCAGAATGCGAGGAGCCACAGTTTGTTGAATGGGTCAGGGAGTCTAAAAAAGAGTCAGCAATGTCTATGAAGCCAGTGTAGACCTGACAACAAAGTGACTTTAAGTCCAGCACGTCAGGCAGGGGACCACACTACTTGCAAGCAGTGGATATTCAGCTTCTATGTGTTGAGGAAAGAGAGGAGGATAATCGAAAAATGGGACGGAAAGCAATAAAAGGAGGCTGACACAGAGAGGGAGACAAAAGGTGAAAAAACACGGGTGGCTGGAGCTCATACCCGGCCAGTCCCCCATGGGTTTGGAGTGTGGAAACTCAGCCCTGCTGGGGCCCATGGTCACTATAAAAGGAGCCAGAGCTGGGAGGAGACAGAAGAAAGACAAAGTACTGTGTGCTGTGCTTTGGGACTGTACATGGGCAGTTGGAAAATGACTATTTGGAAGTGCTAAATAAAAAGTCGTGTTGTGTCGGGCATTTGGGGAGGCTGTCCGTCCCCTCGTGGTCACACAGACTTTTATTTTCTGCCATCGTGGCTTAAAAATGGAGGCTTGAGTGAAGGGAAAGATGAAATCTAAATGTGCAGGATGTACAGTAGGTGGCCTCCCTGATACTCCACATCACACCTTTTCTCTTGCCTTGCAGTGCACCAAGTCATGCGGCGGTGGAATAAAGACACGTCAGGTGGTGTGCCAGAGGTCCAATGGGGAGCGATTCAGTGACTTGAGTTGTGAGATCCTCGACAAGCCCCCAGATCGCGAGCAGTGTAACACTCAGGGTTGCCCATCACAGGCTGGCTGGAACAGCAGTCCTTGGAGCTCGGTACGACCCTAAATCATTTTTTTTTCCCAGTTTATAGCCTTGTTTGTTTTTTTGATCACATTTTCTGTAACACAGTTTAGAGTACAGTAGCTTGCAAACTTTTACACAGAAAGGAGAACTTAGAATTCCTGCAAGGCCCAGCAGCTGGCAATGAAGCAGTTTTTCGGACTTGTTCATATCTTCTTTGAGGAGTTGTGAGTAAAGGAAACAAAAAACTCAACTAAGATACCTAACCTGAAAACCAAACGTCCCCGTCACCCAATCCTAGTTGTTCAGCTCCATAACAAACACAGAAAAGGACAAGTCACAGTGCCACACTTACTGCAAAGGCAGCTGACTGGCACCGGACTGCGCATGCCAGCTTTGTAGGTCGCAGCCTGTGTCTTGGGGTCCCAGTCGTCATTTTCAGCTTTGCAGCAGACTGGAGCCTGGACACTCTTTGGCTGCCACCCAGCGACACTTACATAGACGATTAGTGTCAGTGAACTGCTGAGCATGTCAGTTGTAGTAAATATTGAAGAAGTGACGTGACTAAGACATTTAATCTCATCGTCATCGTGAGAGAAAATTCTGAGGAATGGTGGAGAGTCACAAGCACTTTATAAAGGGGGTGCAACACCTCATCATACCTCATGTGGCCGTTCATTCAGAGCGGCTTAAGGTGCTTCCATTTCTGGACAAAAAGTCATGTAGGTGTGCTCTTGTAGTTTTATTTGTATTTATTTTTTATGATTTTATGTACAGGCCTCTTCCTGTTTATATGGCTGTTGTGTTATTTGAGCTTCAAGAATCTGTTTTCAAAATTAAAAGTCCATCTGCAGAACTGTGGACTTTTGTGAAGAATAAATAAGAACTTAGTTTGTGTGTGTGTGTGTGTGTGTGTGTGTGTGCGCGTGGGCGCCTGTGCTTGAGGGCGTGGATTTGCAAGGCTCCACCCTTTATCATGCTCCTGGACCCGCCTCCCTTAAAATACAGCTGTCTCTTGGCTCCTCCCCTTAATCTGAGTCACTTAGGCAGTCATGTGATGCACCGCGTGAGTATTTATGGAGGCTCCTCAGCACCAAACTAGGGGTTGGCATAATTTGCCAGGCTCCTGCCCCCTTCTAGGTTGCCATCCAATGTTTATTGAGTTGAATAAACATTCAATTTTATTGTTTTTTGCAATAAAAACAAAAAAGAAGGCCTCACAAAACAGCCCTATGAATTTATTTCCCAACTGGGATTTATTTCTCTTAGTTTTTGTACTTATGTACTTCATTTTTATGATTGTTGTGACAGTGACACTTTGTGTACTTTCAATACAAATGACTTTCCATTGGTACTCACGGGGGCCCTTAGCATTGCTACACATGACTTCATCATTCTGTGCGTTAAAATCAGGCAGCGCCCATTCCTGAGAGTCCTTGCTTCGTAAATACACCACGTCTTTACAGTCCAGTAAGTGTTTTTGATTTCTAATTGGTGTTAGGACTCTTTAATGTTTCTGGTTTTGCTACTACAATTTCTGACTGGCTGTCCCTGTAATTTTGACCCCTGCTTCTTCTAAGACCAAGCTTTGTGTTGCCTCTTTCTCTGTTTTGTCATTTCCTGGGTTTTCTAACTCAAAGAGACAGTAAGGAGTGCTCTTGTGCGTTCACATGCTGTCGTATACACGGTAATTACGAAATTCCACATGAATGGCCTATGAATTTAGAGTAATTTGTAGAAAATAAAGCTCCCCAAATTCTCAGAGTTGTGATCTAATATTGACCTTTCATATTAGGTAATTGTATAAGATAAAAAATTTTTACTTGGTTAACCAAAAATGGTATTTTTTGGTTGAATTGCATTTTGGGGCAAAGTGATGCACATTGAATGTGCTGAGTTTATTTTGTGTTTATCCAAAAAGTCAGACCATAAGCCCTGTGACAGATAGGGGGCGCTATCGCTCCCTTGAACCCCTGTCCAAGACTCCAGACACCCAGTCAAAGTCCACAAGTTGACAAGTTATTTTTATGCCACAGTGCACATAACACCCTCTCCTCCACGATACTCAGAAACAAACCAATAATAATAACAATAATACTCTCCACCACTCCCAGACACGTTGCCCTCCTACCACCCAGCTCAGCTCGCCGTCTGGGAGCTCCCACAATCCTTTTATTGTCCCTGACCCGCAAGTGTTTCCAAACCCCAGTCCATGTGATCTCCTATCACTTCCGGGTCAGATCAAAAGTCCTTTTCTTCACCCTGGAAGCACGTCATTCCCCTTGTCCATGTGACTCGGACGTACTTCCAGGGCGTAGGGTAAATAACCGTTGTTCCTCCCTGCAGCGTCACCTAGTGGCCCCCATGGCATCCAGCAGGGCTGTGTATAAAAACTGCATTGTCCATGATGCCCTGCTGGTCTTCGGGGAACCTCCATACTGCAGGGAGGGCTCCACCTGGCGGCTTGGGGGTATTGGCCGGGATAAACGGCCGGCCATACACCACAGCCCACATAAACTCAATGAACTGGCAAGGTGAACCATCTCAGCGGGTACCTCCGAGTAGTCCGACAGAACGTGAACACGGCATTAGTAAGAAGATCAGGAGAGCAAATGTGAACAGAAGCTGTGCGACAAGGCCAAAGTGCTGACTGACAAGCCAGAAGTCATTTAACTAGAAACTCACAATCTCTAGTAATAAGGAAGTACAAGAGCCAACCTTCATACAGTCACCTTGATGACGTCACATGCCATGGGAAACCTCATGATGGAAACCAAGAGCGCAAATGCCATAAAATGGTGTCACAGCAAAACGTATGAAACCTCCTCAAGTCATCTTAACACAAAATAAATGTCAGACATGAAACCCATAAAACAGACATACAGATTGTTACAAACTCATTTGGAAAGCACATGAAAATGAAAGAATGATAGAAGTCAGTCCATAACTCTGTTCTTTGCCTTTTGAAATTCTTTGTTCTTACAGAATCCACTACATCGAGGTCATTTTAGAAGATGCTCTTTTAATCCAACCGAGGGATAAACTCAGATAGAATTGTAGCCATATTTATACTGGAAGTCTGGTGACATCACACATTCAACAACTGCAGTCACATGACACGACAATCACGTTGCATAAAAAATAATGGGAGGAGATTAAATAATGTTAAAGCCTAGAGAAATAAATTCCAAATGGTAAGAAACCTCCAAAAGCAAGTTTAAAACAAAGAATAATCCTATAAATTAAAAAGAAAAGTGTAGTACGTAACACAATCTGTTGACCATCCTTTCCTGGTCCTTGGTATTGATGGGGGGCTCCTCCATTCACTCACAAGACAAAGCAGAAGCAGAAAGTGCAAGAGAGACTGAAACAGAAAGGGCCGGCAGACATGAAGCACAGCAGTGAGACCAGAAGTGACATCTGAGGGGCGTGGCCACAATGGGAGGGGCTGTGGGCGGGGCCTGGCCATATGTGGAAATGTGTGTGTACAGACAGTAAAATGAGTCTGACCAGCCGCTGGGGCGCTGAGGGCTGCAACAAGACGGGTGCTGATCGTTGGAAAAATAATTTACATGCTGGGCTACAGGACATTTTTTTAACCAAGGTGAACATTTCCACTCTATATATATATATATATATACACACACACACACACACACGTGTGGCAGAATACAAGTGTGTGTAGATGTATAACGGTGGGCTACTTTCAGAGTAAATGAGAAACACGGGTGCTGTGCTTGAATCAGCAGTACAGACATGGTGCCACTATAAAAAGAAAAAATGCTCAAAATATTTTGCCTGTGGTGAATATGAAACGTTCAAAGTCAACAGGAAGGCTTCATCTGATTGGAAGTACAGAATTAGTGGAAAGGACCAGTGACTTGGGTTTGAAAGTGAGCAGGTGTGACATTTGGGTATTTGTGCTCCTGAGATTACTGATTGTGGGAGTGCACGTCAGGCCACACTATTGACTGCTTTTGGATGTGAGAGATTCCTGGATTAAGAGTGGCAGTGCATGAGGACACTTGTGCTCGTGTGAGAGAACATACTGGAGCAACGTGAAAGGTAGGCGGTAGGTGATGAGGTAGCACTCAGAAAGTACCGCTGCTTGCACATTCACCACCTGCACTGATGTGGGGTCTCCCTCTACCCGCGTGGACTTCAAAGTAGCAGCTACCTCCTGAACCCCCGGTCCCTTCAGCCATAGCCATGCCAGGACTGAGATCCCCTAAGGCCAAGGCCGATGGAGTTTAATGGACAGCAGTGTCCTCTGTGCTTGTGTCTTAACAGGTAGTTGTCATCTTTCTAACCTGATTGTCCCCTTCAAACAGTTTGCTGACATCTCAACTGCCAGGCTCAGCATTCAGACATTACAGCGTGTCAGGGTGCATATGGGGGTGTAGATGTAAGGTGGAAGTTCTCGGTGGGTGTGTGAGAGGAAAGATAACGTTATGATGACAATGACAGTTTGCCTTGGCGTGAGCGTGTGGCATTGATATACAGGGCCTATAAAAAGTCTTCACCTCCTTGAAAGTGGTCACAATTTATTGTTAGATGTCACTGAATCTCAGTGGATTTAATTTGCCCTTTTTGACACTGATCAATGGGAAGAGACTTCAATGTCAAAGTGAAAACTGATATAAAACACAACCTTACTGGTGACACAAGTATTCACCAACATGAAGTCAGTACTTAGTACAGGTAGCCATGGCAGCCTGTGCCCGGGTCCCCTGTCTGCCATTTCTCCCATTCTTCTTTGCTCTGTCAGCGGTCCTGGTCATTATGAGTGGCCAGTCTTTGTCAAGTCCAGCCACACATTCTCAACTGGATTGAGATCTGGACTCTTCAGGACGTTCCCGTTGTTGTTTTGAAGCCGTTCTTTTCTCTTGAGCTCGTTTCTTGCAGACTCCTCCAGATTTTCTTCGGTTTCCCCTCACAAGCCTTCCAGGGCCTGCTGGCATCCTCCCTGCCTGATGCTGCCACCACTATGTGTGTTTGTGATCATCTACAGTGTGACTTGACTACACTTTAATCTCATCAGACCTTCTTACAGCTTACTTCAGGGTCTCCCATGTGCCACCTTTGTGTTTTCTCTGTGCCATTCTTCCATAAAGCTGTGACTGGTGAAGCACCCGAGTGACATTTATTATCTGCACAGTCCCTGAAGCTTGTGATTCCTTCAGAGTCCTCAGTGGTTTCTTGGTGGCCTCCTTCAGTTGTTGCTGTAGTAGATTTACATCTGTGCCACACTCTTTCTATTTCTCCATAGCTTCCTGATTTAACTGGATATTCAGGGACTTGGAGATTTTCTTGTCTCCATCCCGACTTGTGCTTTTCATGGACTTGTTCGGCCTGCTGTTGGCTCTTCATTGTGTGTGTTAGTCCACCACAAGATGGACCTTCAAATACAGTCAATGGAAACCCCAGACAGGTGATCTCCATCTGACTAATAATGGGATTTTTAAAAACAGTTGGCCACACCAGTGCTGTGTCATAGTAAAGGGGATGATTCTCGTGAGATCACTTCTTTTGTGTTTTGTGTTTGTTCATTTAGACCGCTGGTCTGTCTTCACCAGAGCATCAAAGAAACATTTTCTGATGTGAAAAAAGCCGAGTGAAGTGCACTGAGACTCACTGCTGTCGGACTCTTTTCACAGGCCCTGTCAGCGAGGGTTCCCAGTTTGTGAGTGAGTATAGCCATTTGGGCAGCGTGTGTGAGTGTGTGTGTGAGTACACACTGGGTGCAGCGAACCAGGGCTTCACACTTGGCTGTGCACATTTGGTACGCGAGGTCACGTTGACGGGCACCTGGTAGAACACTGGAGTGGGTGTTGGACCGTCAAAGCGCCAGCCACACACCTGTGACTCACACTCGGCGACTTTTTATAGTCCTTTGACGGCACAAATGAATTCCTGCTGTGAAATGTCGCGCCTGATAGTTTCTACCTCATAAGTGAAGTTCATTTCCTCGAACGGCGCATTGAGGTGATCACCTGCCCTCAGTTGTGGATTTTCAAGCGGTTCTTCAGCCATATTCCAGTAGTGCTTTGTTCCCTTTCACTTAAGTGCACTTGTCTGGTGTGTATTTATGAAATGATATGTATTTATTTTTTACAACAGTATAAAGAATGTGTTGTTTATATTTAATTTTGTTTTTATATAAAGATGCCATCTTTTTGCAAGTGTTTATTGTCAATGCCAATTAAAAGTAGAATGATAACAAAGTGCATTTCATCTTATTATGTTTCTTTGGGCAAAATGAAAGCCATTCACAAAGTAAGAAAATGAATTAAAAAAGGGAATTTTTCTGTTAAATCGTAGAAGGCAGCTTTATTATTTATTAGTATTTAGGGTCACAAACCAAACTTACAGCAGAGATCTGCGGTGATCTCAGGTCTCAATGCCCGCTTAGGCTGTACGGAGTTGGTGTTGGTGTGAATGAATAGGAACGAAGCTGAAGTACATGGGAGGGTGCGAGTGAAGAGAGTGGGCATGAAAGAGAGAACTAGAGCTAATGTTTATCGAGTGTCTCCCCAGAGAACGGCACGAGGAGTATTTAGGACGAGTCCTTCACCCAGGAGTAGGCGCTCACGTTTGAGAATGCACGACGTCGTGATTTCATGGCACCTCGAGCTGTGGAGTGGCACTCATGGTGATAAGAATGATGACGTGTTGTAGTTTTCCTGTAATAACACTAAGGCTTCAGCACAAACATAGTAATTATGGTAATAGCAAATATATTCAAAGAAGAAAGGGAACATAAGGTAGCATATTGTGATAAATTGCAAATATATGTTGGGACTTCTTAACATGAAGAATGATAGTGTAACAAACACTGAGGGGAAAGACTAAGACACACAACATAACGGAAACCCGGTGCTGTGTCTGAAGTCCCGTTTGTGTTGTCACTAAGTGTCCCCCACCTTATCTTCTCTGTTTATCCAATGCCCCAGAAATCTCCACTTGCGTAACACAAACACTCCACGAGTCCGTGTGATGTGTGAGCCGATGTACAGGAGTGCAGCTTGCTTTAACGTCACGATTTGTTACACGTTACTGCACCTCCGTCTAATCAATATATTTGTACGAGTCCGTTGTTTTTCAGCATTTCCCTAACATTCCTGGACGGTGTGTGTCGCTCTCTGCCTCAGCGTCATCTGCCGGCAGCTCCTAGTGAGTTAGGACAGCCCGCGAGTTCTCCTAAATCCTGGTGAAGTTAGGAGTAGTCTGCTAAATTAGACAAATTGATAAAATGCTGTTATTGCTGCACCTAAGAGTGGCCCACATTTCACTCCTACTGCTCCTCTGCTTCAGACTCTTGTCCTGACCTACACTTCTCTGATGGCGTCTGCTCTTCAGTATCGCCAATCCTTGGTGTCTCTGCCTGTGCCTGACGTGCCATGACTGGTCTATGCTTCTCCTTTCTTGCTCCAAAGCTCCATTTGTCTATTTGAGCTGCACCCCATTTCCTTGCGTTTGGGTGTCTTTTTTATTAAATATTTTGGATCCACTTAGCTTTTCTCCTGCAGGCCATCTGCTGTCGTACTGATTAAGAGTATAGGGCTCTGATGTGCGTCTTTTTGTCTTGGTCTACTTGTAGGTATCATGGTGTAGTTGTCCTTCTCCCTTGTGCTCCTTGTTCTCTGTTGTTTTGATGCTTCATTTTTGTATTTATTATAACTTGCTTTGTAAGTCACCTTGGATGAAGGTGTCTGATAAATAAACAAATAAATAAATGATCATTTCCATTCCTCTGAGATTTCTGAGCCAGTTAAGACCGTTTTCCTCCATTAGCCTGGAATGTAGTGAGCAGATCGAGCACCGGAGTAAAGCGGGCAAGTGGGTCAAAACAAGTGATGTCAATCTTAGTTAGAAACGGAAAATTTTAAAACCAAAAAGCCTTCAATGAACAAACCAAGTGTCGTCTTTTATGTGATGGCAAACCTGGACACCTTGACCCCTGATGTCACCCTAACAGACACATATCAGCTGTCAACACTAAAGTCCCAAAATCGGGGTGTCCATAAAAAAAACCAAAATGGCACTGTGGAATAATGCGAAAAATAACTAACCAAAGAGGAGAGGCATTGAAACAAAAAGTAAATGACAGGACTCCCATGTATCAGATGTTACTCAGACAACATCCATCCATCCATCATCCAACCCACTGTATCCTAACTACAGGGTCACGGGGGTCTGCTGGAGCCAATCCCAGCCAACACAGGGCACAAGGCAGGAAACAAACCCCGGGCAGGGCGCCAGCCCACTGCAGGGCACACAGACACACACACTAGGGCCAATTTAGGATCGCCAGTGCACCTAACCTGCATGTCAGCATATAAATGATATTTAGAGCTCCAGGGACCATTAAGAGTCAAATGCTGAGCATCTGTGCTTATGGCACACGCCACATGTTTTAATTTTAGAAAACCTCAGCAGACTCATCAGAGTGCTAGCAGTTTACCACCATGTCACTGAATCTATCCCGTGTCCCCAAATCAAACAAAGAGCAGTGACTTCCTGAGGACAGCACAGAATCCTCACCGCCTCTGAACCTGCACAACTTCAGAGTTCAGGGAGAAAACCCACATGCACCCGGGCAGGACAGGAGGTGTGAGGCAGCCGTGTCAACCGGCGTATGACCTAAAAACATCACTGACTCCAAAAACTGCATGAGACGATTAAGGCAAATACCTGGGGGATGTGGGAGGAAAACCAGCGTACCTGCAACAGAAACCCACAGGAGTACAGGGAGGTGGCAAGGGACAGAGCAGTACCAGAGCACAATGCCAACCATGATAGTGGGTACAATAAAAATAAGTAGACAGATTAATAGGAGAGGCACTATATACAAGACTGATAAATAGGAATGGCATGGCAGAAAAGAGTAACAGATACACAGCAGAAAAGTGGGAATATCACACTATAGCAAGTGGATAAGATGAATAGGACATCCACCGTATAAAACACAGATAGATGGGAAATGCTCTATACAGTATAATAGGTGGCAATAGGGAAGGCACTTCATAAAAGATAGAAAAGACAGGCACTGCAGGTAGATACCTCTGGAAGGCACTATATAAAAGAAAGACGGATCAATGAAAAAATGGATAGACACTGTTCAAAAGATGGATAAAAAGGCGCTATATACTATACTAGCCATGTGAGGCCAACTACGTTGCGTGTGTTGAAGTTGTCTGTGAAGGGCTCCCTGTTTAAACGCGGCTGCCAGTCGTGAACTGGGCCCTTCGTCGCACAGCATTATGATTTTTATAAGGGAAACAAAATTACAAAAGAAAACCCTTGGACATTGATTTGATAGGAACGGCCTACTCAGAATCACTGTCCGAATCGTAATTATGTGGTGGTGTAGGAGCATTTCTGCTTCTGTCCGTTCACAGTCCATCTCGTTTTCACGACGCTATCATTTCCTCTCACGATGTCTTCTCAACCTTTCTCCAATCTCGCAGGTTGCTTTGTGGCAATCCAAAGAGTAAGGTAATATACACGGAGCAATGGTTATAAAAGGGGGACACATAGGTATCCAGGCTCTTTAAAGCATAAATAGGGATCACTTCACTGACATGTGAGCAAGGCACGGTACAACTGTGAGACGCGCAGCACTCGCTGGCTACAACGTAACAATAATAATTTCCGGAACGTGCTGTTACGTTGTCATTCGTTTTACCCACTGTCTTTCTTTCATTCATATGTTACGTAGGCATGTACCTTTTATCTTCGGCAATCTCATTCTCTAACCAGGCCTCAGGAGCTAACCAGCGTAACACTGTCCACAACCCCTTTCGTTATTCCAGCACATTGTTGACATCCATGAGTAACAACAACGTACTAAACTGGAAGGTGGTCTACGCATGCGTGGAATTCGCGGACAAACAAAGATCAAGATCTAAATGAAGATCTCTTTAGTTAATTTAAAGCACAACAATTTGTTTAGTTTGAATGTCTGTGTTTTGAGGTGTGACTGGCGTACTACAGTCTTCAGTAGTATAAGCCTGGAGGAGATTCTTAATGCAATGCCTATATTTTAGGTGTCTCTCTACTGCCATCTAGTGCTTCTTCTAATTAATTCGCGGACAAACAAAGATCAAGATCCAAATGAAGATTATATATAGAGATGGATAAGAAAGACACTCTATAAGACTGATGGCCAGATAGGAAAGTTACTATATAAAATAAACTGATAAGATATGACAAACAATAGATAGTGAAGACACAGTGTAAGACAGAAAATGTACTTTAGAAAGTACAACATAAAAGGCAGGTGCAGCTATGGATAGGAGAGGCACTGTATGAAAGATATGATATAATATAAAGAGAGACGACCATATACAGAACTGCAAGATACAATACATGTAAGAAAAGGCATAACAGAGCAGACAAGATGGAAGGGCACTAAATACAAGAGAGATGCAGCTTATGGACCCCAGAATGCAAACCTTGTGTGCAGGGCTCAGCACCACCTGACAGAATATTAAAACACAAAGCTGTGTCCTTGTGTCTCCTGTCCACCTCAGCGTAATATCGGACCTTCTCCAAGCCTGTTTCTGATCACACGTCTCTCCCTCTTCACAGTCTCAGACATCAGATCAGCTAGTCAGCTACACGGCTTTATGAAACCAACAAAATGCAGCTGAGTTTTCGAGCTCGACTCCACAGTCTTGTACACGAGTGTCAGGTAATGAGGGCCCAGATGTGTCTTTTGTGTTGCATTCACAATCTGTGGAAAGAATTTAAGGCAGGCACAGCTAGTGTAGATATGGCGTAGTAGGAATGGAGGAAGTTCTGAACGCATGTGGAGGAGTGGAGGGCTCCTCAGTTGATCTATTGGATGAGCATTGGCCTCGTCATCCAGAGGCCTACCTAACCAGCCCCTGTAGGTCCACACCAGATGTGTTGCTCTCCCACAGATGCTGGCAGTGGACGTTGGAGTGACGCACCAAGCTGCAGTAAAGTTGGTAATCTTCCCTTGACAAATCCCTAGTGAGCCAAAAAGACACAAATGAAGAGAGAAGTGGAATCCTTCATGTTGACAGTGACGTGAGGCAGCAGGACATTAGGATGGCTGGGTCAGAGTCACCTTGTCCATCTGATATTGGCTTTGAACTCTTTTTGGGTTTTTTTTTGTCAGTTGGTGTGTATATTTTGGGGACTCCCATTATCTGAATGAAACAATCATAAGGGTCCCAATCCCTCCAGGTGCTCCCTCGACTTCGCCTCTTGTCAGGATGTGAGGGTGTGTCAGTCTCATTCCTGACTCTTCAACCTTCAGTCCTCCTTGGTGTGATGCAAACCCACACAACCACCAAGACACAGAGGAAACACGCAACTCCATACAGACAGAGCCAAGGCCTGCATTTAAAGCTGGTGCTCTGGAACAAAACAAATAATAATCCAGAGGAGATGCCCTCAAGTCTTGCTTAGTGTCAGTTGGGACGATTTCACCTGAGCTGTGAAACCCAAAGACTCAAAATCAGTTAACTGTCTCCACTGATGCCAACCAGTGCACACTGACCTTTACTATTTGGTGGCACTCAGGCCAAATGCCATGATTCTGAGGCCCCTTCCACACCTGATGCATTTTCATTTAAAAACACGGACATTTGTCTCCATTCTCACGGTTCATTAACACTACCCTGGCGTCTTTAACCTCCCAAAATGGTGGCTCTTGAAAAACGCTCTGCACAGTGGTGTAGTTTTGAAAAGGCTATTTTGCCTTTGCAGTATGGATGACTGAAAAAGAAGAGTTTTAAAAACACAGGTTCTAACTGCACTCTGATTGGTCCATGTTTATTATGTAGCCCTTCCCTGATTGGATTCTGCTCATTAAAACAGTCTCATTCCCCGATTGGTCACCCTTCACAGAAGAAGACACATTCTGACATGGTGGATGCAGAGGAGCCGCTTTTCATGGTGCTTGTTGTGTTTCTTACCAGTATGCGTCTTGATTGTGTTCTGTACTGTCTGAATGTTGTGTACACACATAAAAGGAGAATTATTTGCTGCTACAGTTTTGCAATAAATCACATGGCCAGCAATGTTACCATTCTTTTAAGGATTTTTCCACGGATGCCCTGTGTAGGTGAATGTCTACATCCTATGTGTTTTCAGGACTAGTGTGGACAGAGATACTTCATAAATGACATGAAACCGCTACAGTGGGCGGAGTCTGTTTTCATTTAAGTATATTATGATTAAATAACAGAAGATGTAGTGTAGATGTAGCCTGAGAAGGTTCCATGTCAGATAAGAAAGTATCGTCCTCCATGTGCATTTTATAGAGCATCAGCAGTATCGTTTGGTGACCATATCGTCACCCCTTCATCATCTAAATAACCCCTGAGGACCGTTACTACCTATGGCCCACAACACAATGACTTCCAAGTCCACTTTGCCCAATGCTAGGAACCCCAGAGACTGCCCAGACATGCAGACCATTCGCCAGCAGGGGTGGTTGGTCAACTCATAATCTCTCCCATCTGCACGCAGGTTCTCTGGAGCTCAGCTCTTACCAAGGCCACTGTGCTCTTGGCAGCCTCTTGTGTCAAATGGATATTTCAGTTTTTTTCTTATTAATAATTTTGAAATAAAATCCTTAAATCCTATTTTCACTTTGACATTCTGGGGTACTGACAGTTGTTTGATCTTAAGAAAAAAAATGAGTGTAAACATTTTATCTTAAACTGACAGTTGGACTCTCCTCTCCATAAAAGCTGTTTCTTTATAGCGCTTTTCCACTGCATAGTACGGCACAGCACGGTTCAGTACAGCTCACCTTGGTTCGGCTCAGTTTGCGTTTCGACTGCAGTTTAGTACCGCTTTAGAGTGGGCGGGATTATTCACGTGTCGTTATAGTTGTGCCACCTCTACTGCCGTGACATCATCGTAAACGCGCCACAAACAAACACACAACAATGGAGCATATCGACGGAATGGTGTTCTTCATTCTCGGCATGTGGATGTTTTAACAGCAAGATGAAGGAGTTTGTTTCAAAAGAGGCTGATGGCAGCCAAAGAAAACACAGCTAAAAAAAACAAGAGAGTTTTGGAACTTTTACACTTTAGCTCGACGACGCGCAAGGGTAAGCATCTAAAAAAAGCACATCACTAGCTAACTTTTATCACTGTTGCAAAGCATTTTTGGTTAAAACAAAATGGTGCGTCCGAACCTTCGCTGGCTGTGCTAAAAATCTAGCGGGTCTCGTGTCGCAAGTTCAGTGACGCAGTAATGATGATTTTCTCCGGCCAATCAGTGACCAGCAGAGTTTAAACGTCACGTTTTGGTAACGGTTCGGCGCGCTTGGAACCTCGGCTGAGGTGGTACTAAAAAAAGGACCAGGTACTGTTCCCAGTGGAAAACCCCCCAAAAGTGAGCTGAACTGAACTGTGTCGTGCCGTACTATGCAGTGGAAAAGCGCCATTTGGCACAAGTGTGCTTGGATCCCATTCTTAACTATGTGACACTCTCAAATGTTATTAAAAAAGAAGGGATTTTACGAACAATAATAATGCACATTTATTGTCAAGGTTATTTTTGGATAAGAGTCATTGTTATAATGAAAAAACTGTTAAACAAAAACTGTTAACAAAGCCCGTAATGCACCTAAATGTGTTGTTTTGATGATTTCTGTTCAATTTGCTTGTGTGCCTGTTCTGTGTTTAGTATCCTGCTATGCTTGACTTTTACTTTTCTAATTGCTCTTAAAAAGTATCCGCTACTCACATGAGTTCTCCTCCACTTCGATCCTCTCCGCAGACCCCCAGTCTGTTAACCTCCCTTCTCCAGCTCGTTAGCGCTCAGACTGACTCGGCGACTGTGATTGATATTCGCGAGGTTTGCGTGACACTTTGACGAGGGATGTCTTACATCTGTTTATCTGCTTTGGCACTCCTACCTGTTATTAATGCACTTTTTTCATGTTTCTCATATTTTGGGCCGGTTTATTACTTTGTTTCACTTATCTTGTTCTTGTTATTCATTGTTTATGACTTGAACCACATACAGTATGAATCTAAGGGTCAGGCCGCACTGATACAGACGTTATTGTTTTCACGTTGCCTTTTTTCTGTCTAAGTCTATCAGCCACAATGAAACAGCAAAAACGCATAAATCATGTCAGCCAAGAGTGTTTGGTTACAAAGCAAACTCAAAATGCCAAATGAATGAAGAAGAAACTAATCAGAATCATTTGGGAGACCAGACCACGCAGTACAACAGCTTTTAAAGGTTACAAACGAGTATGAGGATGCCAAAGCCTTAGAAAGTAGAAACTGGAACTCCTGCCAAAATAAATACAGCAAAGCCTTCAAGTGTTTCACTGCTCCGTACCCATCAACTGATACAGAGAAGTTAGGAGAGGGCAGAGTGTCCCCAAATGTAATGATGAGATCACAAGAATCAAAAGTGAAGTCAGTGACAGTTATACATCAGCGTATTTGAAAACCTCTATTTTTTTCCTCCACGCTACTTCACGAGACACCATTTTCACAGTCACACGCTTTAGGAGAGCATCTTCAACGATGATTAACTGTCAGTGGTGATTTAGTGTGGCAGAAGGTGTGTTTTCAGATGTATCCATGTTAGTGTGGACGGCTCTAAAGCCACATTTTAACTTGCGTGTCTAAATCTTCTATTTAGAATTTGTGAAGAAACCCAACGTGAAGTTTGTGATGTTTATATGGCCTTTGTGTTTACATACGTATTTCACTTTTCCTCCCATTTTCAAATGTTTTATGACACATAACATGCGTGGTTACTTAGTGACGCAAGTAAAGGCATAAACATGGATCTCCAGATGTGCTGATGCTCTTGAAGTTTCTACATTTTCAAAGCAATAAAGTTTGGGGTAGGCTGGATGAGCCAACTATATCAGACTACAAATGGCAGTCAGAGTATTAAGTGCCATCTTTGTTTTCCATTTCTGTCCTGATGTCAGGTGCTGAACTGCCTGGTGATAAAAAGCAGAACTCATCTAAGGTCTGCTGTGGGTGGCAGAGTGTTTAGCACTGCTTTCTCATGGATCCGGCGTCTCTTTGGTTTCCATGTGAACTTTGCTTGTTCTCCCAAGTATCTGCATGGTGTTCCAGTTTTGCTCCTTTAGATATGCAGGTTAGGTTATCTGGTGACTCTAAACTGGCAGTGGACTGGCACCATGTTCAGTGCCAATTCCTAATTTGTGCCTAACTTTGACAGTGTACAGCCCAGCCCCATGACCCTCAATTGGATTAAGTGGCTTTGATAATGTTACATAGTAAGGCCTGCTGCTGGTTCCATGCTGAGACTCTAAGTTTAAAATATATTAAAAAAGAATAAGCTTTGGATTGTCCTCATTCTTGTTTTCCTTATGGGTTCTGTAGATGTTGTGTTGAGAACAGCTCAACAAACCTCCTTACCTCAGCAAGTCCTCAGCTCCTTTTGGAGAGTTAAGCTTTCTAGGTGAGTTATGTCTGGTGGACATCCTTATTCAGGTGGTTCTTTTCGATTAGGAGGAGCAGTGGATCAGCCCAGAGGTCCTTCTTATGTTTTGAGCTCCTCACCCTTAACCCAACAATCCCATAGAAGAACCTTATTTTGTTCTGTGCATTTTCATTTGTCCAGTCACCACCCACAATCAATAAACAAGGGTAAGGATATTGGACAACAAATCAAGAGCTTCATCAGCACCACCGCAAGTTAAAATGGCCGTCCACACCGAAGTGTGGTCAGTCTCATGACTTACCTCTGTTTTCACTCTTGTTATAAAGCCCAAGAACTGACGTCCTCCACCACTTACCTGCTGAAGAGGCTCATGAGCCCAGACTTAAAGCAGCTGATTCTTTTCCAAGCCGCCTCACTTTTACCTGGTCAGTGTCCACTGGGCATCACGCTTAGACAAGGCCAAGAGGTCCACATCATCTGCATACAGTAGCAACACACCCTCTGGTCCCCAAATGTGGTGGACCTTAAGTCCCTGGTTGAACCTTGATGCCCCGTCCTTGTAAATTATGAACAGGACAGGAGAGCTGATGATGCACACTCTTCCCACCATCCTGTGCCACGTTTAAAATGGTCTGATTTGACATCAAGAATAACGACTTAACTCTTGCTTCACCGATACAGAATGGTACATTGCATTGGCTTCATAACCCAAAGCACATGTTCCGCAATATGTAGGGTGTGCGGTCGTAAGCCTTCTTCCAGTCCATAAATCGTAAGAACAAGGCTGGCAGACTCCGGTGACTCTCCTGACACCTACAAAAGGACAAAGTGTTAGTCCACTCTTCTGCAGCTAGAATAAATTCCATATTGCATCTTCTGAATCACACGTTCAACTAATGGCCTAAATCGTCACTCCAACAACCCAGTACTGGATTACTTTGAGAAGAAGGAGTGCAGAACCTCCAGTCCCCCAACCATATCCAGCATCAACTCCTTTAGCCATGAAACTGTGGAGCTTCTAAACGATCACAGTGACCTCAACCACAGAGGTGGACACACACCCACCACATTCTTTTCCAGAATCTCCTCAAAGCAGCATGTGCCTGCCAGGTTCAGGACTGACCTGGGGGCCACTTGCTCTGTTCTGTATAAGGCGATGATCACACCTGGCAGCTCCACATGTCTGACTCTTGTCTATGGGTTACCCAGCCAATAGATGGCAAATATCACCAGCTAGCCTGGCTCCAGTAGTGAGTTCCATTATTACCATTCATGAACAATCCAAGTTCTCTTGGTTTTTGGTTTAACCATCATTGACAATTTCTGTTATTTTTTTATTTTGCCCCACTAAGTGTAAAAATATGAGGAGTGCAAGGTTCTCAACAACCCAACTCCAAAAAACACAGAGGCCCCAAATTCTGTCCATCAAAATGAGGCAATCGCCATGCAGCGGATCTGCTCCTTCCTGTGGATTCAGCACAGTGCTTCATGGGAGAGCAGATTAGCTTATAAATTGGACAAGAGAGGGGAGCCCAGGTTTTGTTGTCCTGAACAACTCCAACACCTCTTTTTAGTTTTGTGTTATTCCTTTCCAGCTTGTCTTGGATTAAAGGTTAACCCCAACTTACCTGCCGGACTGCCCCACTGTGTTTCACGGGGAGTATACAGAATTTTCTAATTGTAAATCAGTATTTTGGCAGATTTTTATTTTATTTGTTGTAATTACCAAGTTTCTGCATTTGCAGTTTGCGTACATTTTTATTTGTTTTGACCCTTTTCTTCATCTGGTATAATTTACTTTCACATCTGTTCATTTTATGTTTATTTTAACGTGTACTGTCTTCTTGCATTGACAACACACATTTATATGTTTATCAGGGGTCTTTTTAAGAGACTGTTTAACTGTAGATGGATCATCCATCATGCCAACAAGCTGGCGGTCTGTCACACTGGGTTAACAAGAGCACCGTTGCTCTTTGCCATTTACTGTAAATCACCACGCCTGAGCTCTGACCTCCACCTTCAATGAGGTGTGGACTGTGAACCGTCTAATTGTTCCTAGCCATAGTTAAGCCATTTTCACTCCTGGTTAACTCCAGACACGTATATATTATTATTACTGGCACTGCAAGACTAGCTCAGTAGTAACTCAGTTGTAAAGGGCAAATGGCCATCATGGGGCAACTGCTAGAAACAAAGTGATTCCCAGAAACATGCTAGACAATTGTCATATTATGACTGTGACAGGCTAAAAATAAACAGATACAAGCTGTATGTACTCTTCATCTGTAGTGGCGACACTCTGCCGAGAAGGTGGAGGCTGACACGGAGAGTCGGGCTCAGCGTGGCTGACTAGACAGAGCTCTCCATTTTACTCATGCTGCAAAGCTCTAGCCTTTAGGCCAGTGAACCTAAGTTTGCAGCTCACCACTAGCAATTCACCACAGTGCAAATGTTTGTAGTGCGAGTCCACAGCAGTTCAGTTGGTGACAAGGCTGGGATTTGCACTCTGAACGGATGGAGTGTAGTGACGACGCTGCACAGAGAAGGTGTGGGCTGACAAAGAGGGAGATCCGCTGACATCACCACGGTTGCTCATGGCTCACTGTGGTCAGAGTCAGGATCTGCGCGTCTGATGGACGGAGCCCTCCATTTAGCTTGCACTGTTCTGAGCTAGAGAGTACAGGCTCAGCGCTGACCACCAACAGTCAGCCGCAGTACAGATCTTCAAACTGTGAGGCGGCTTTGTGTTGCGAGTCCACAGAAATTTACACTTACATGTTTTATAATCTTGATTAGATTCCAGAATAGTGGAGGGTTGGATTTACTAGCACAAGTGAACTGCAACAGGTTCTCATCCCCTTCTGTACCCAATAAGTGCCCTGTGTATGTTATGGTTCCTTTTTCAAATACTCTTGACAAGTATAAGCTGACATCATCTCCAGTTAACTCTAAAGTGCTAAAGTGTCTCCATCCATTCCGAACATGTCTTGTGAAAACCGATGGTCCCACTCCCTGCCTCATATGCAGCTCTGCTTTCAGGATTTGCATGAAATGAATGGAGATGTGGACATCCAACCACTCTTGAAATAAAGGAGACGACTTGGGCCCCCGCACTCTGAAGCTTTGTTTTGCACAAGTCTCAAGCTGGGCTTGGATTGTTATTTCCTATGCTGTATTTCTGCAGGTGGCACACACATGTGAAAACACTTCTTTCACGGGGCCTTGGGGTGTCTGAACACAACAGACACTACAGATTTGAACTTTTAAATGATCAGGGCTTGGTATGCAAAGCTTTCCGGCTTCCCTTAGTGGTGTCCCGCTGCCAGGAGGAACAGGCAGCATTAAGACCCAGCCTTATAAAGCACTTGTACTTCACCATGGACGTCTTCATCAGAAGTACTGGTGCCCTGTCTAGGTGTCTGTATTCCATCTAGCCAGTTTCAACATTCCTTGTGTTTTGTTGGAGGAAATGCAACAGCTATATTGACAGCTGAAAGATTCTCTCTATGCAAATATATTTCTGCTTATATCTACAAATACATATAATTATGCACTGTAGACACTAGTGAGAAGGAAAGACGGAGAGAGTTTTGAGGAGCTGATTGTAAGAAAAATAGGGTGCCAATGCAGGCAGTGCCAGTCTTCATTTTTCCACTACCTTCCTTCTTATTTATGTTTCGTCAACAATTCCAGTAAAGTTGAATTTGTGTAGTTAAGGTTCTGTGGTGTGTATGTAATACACTGTATGAATACACACTCTACCACTTGTTAGGTTAACATTTGAGCTTCAGTTCTTCATTTGCCTGTCAATATGTGTACACATACTCAGAAGAGCTGAGGAACAATCAAAACTCACATACTTTTTCATATTAGTCAGTGCTCTCCCTTTGCTGCTGATTTGGTGGTGTTATTCTACAAAGTGGACCCACGCCTCAGGTTCATTTCATCTGATTAAGAACTGGCTTGATGTCAAATATTAGACTGAAATAGCAGTGCTAAGCCAAAATAATTGAAGATTATTACTAACAATAATATCAGCCCCACTCCCCTGCAACTTCATACGAAGAGGCACATCTGAAAAATGAGTGAGTATACTGAATAGAAGGTGGTGCACAGTGTTTACATGGTTAGCAACCAAAACATCACATACCCCACAGGAGAGTGTTCGGACTTTTACATTTGGTCGGCTTATCTGTCTTTAAAAAATGAAATATGCAAAAACAGCAATCAGGTCTGAATTAAATACAAAAGACACCACTCACCAGCTGCCACTGCCAACCTCAGTTTGTTCAGGCTGTTGTTCCTCGTGGGGGAAGATCCACTGCCGTTAGTCCAAAATGAGCAGAAACCTTCTTATCAGATGATACATTCAGCAGTTTAGCTGCGTCTTCTTCCACACTGGCAGCCAGCCATGACGTTTTTCTTTCCTCAGACTCCTGATAGTCCAAATTCCTTGTCTGTTTTACCAGGCCTTTGTTTACACGTGTGAAGATATGAATATTCAATGTACAACAAAACAAATACAGATACAGATATTTAAAAGGAGATAAATACAAAGAGTCATACATAAATCATTTCATACACATTTTGCAGGTCTCCTATGAGCTTCCTAGTTGGCTATCATAAGTGATAACTATGGCATCTGTCTAGGGCTGTCCTTCTACAGACTGGGGTGAGAGGGCCTTCACTCAGACCACATTCATGTGTAATGGGTCTGCACCCTTCTAGTTCCTGGGCAGAGTCCTGGTGGCCACAGATGTTGTAAACTGGACAATAGAGAACAGCAGCTGACTGTCCAAATATACCTCACGATATGGAGAGTGAGACAGGCAAGAGGTTACAGGTAGCAGATATGTGGCTGGTTTTGACATTAAGAAAAGAACCTAAGAGGTTAGTTGGTACCTTTCATGTAAGGTGCATTTTACATGATAAAACACAGGCTATTCTCACCCAAAAGGTCCCCTTGGGGGTCTGTTAGTTCACCTCTTTTGTACGTTCTCTACGCTAGTGGTTGTCATGGTAAATTTAAAAACCGGTTCATCTTCAATTTGATGTTGGCTCAGTGATTGTAAGCTTACTTAGTGAGACTGAAACCAGTCATTGTCCAGGAGTAGATGATTTTGTTACCTGGTGAGACGAGTCTTTTCTACAGCTAAATGTTATAAAAAAACAAGAAAGTAGTTATCGATTTTAAGAGAAACACTTTTAGCCATAAAACAATCTTGACAGACCAGGCAGTGGAGATTTTTGAAAGGTATAAATATCTGGGGATAATCATAGACTCAAAAGTGACTTTCAGTTAAAATACAGAACTGCCAAAAGGGACAGCAGCTCCTCCACTGTCTGAGGAAGCCGAGCCTTTTACTGTCGCTCCGTCCTCCCGTTATCTCACTCTTTTATAAATCTGTCTGATTGGCCAGGTTTGGAAATCTTAATGTCAGCAACAAACATAGAATAAATCAAATTGTAAAATGGAGCAGTAAAAGAAGATGGTCTCTACAGTCAAGTGCTCAGTGTTACAGAAAGCAGACAGGACTCGCCCAATGCATTCTCACTTCCAGTTGTTGCCATCTGGGCGCGGGTTCAAGGTCCCAAGGATAAATACAAGGATTGTTCAAGTGCTCCTTTATCTCAATTGTTATTAAGAAAATCAACTTAAACAAACATCCACAAGCTTTAATCATTGGATGAGCAGTTAGCATTTGCATTAATCATTAGTCAAGTCGTAATGTTGGTTTAATTTGTTATGTGCAATATGTGGAATCTCATGTTATATCAAAAGTATTTTGTTAGCTGCACTATTTTACTTATTTGTACAAAGTTTATGTTTGATGGCTGTGCTTTTTTTGATGTGATTTTAACGTCACATTATGGTCTTTCTGTAAAACTTGCTGCCAAACCAAAATTCCTTCTTGGGACAATAAAACTGAATTGAATGGAATTAGAAAAGGGCCTTCAATCAGTAACTTGAATTTGTGTGTCATAAACTGTAAAGAGTCCCATCAAGCATCGCCCCACACAGTCATGTGTTTTGGGTTTGTCCTGAATTAGGATTATTTGTCAGAGTGTTGAACTCACACGTATTCCTAATTTTTTAATAGCCTTGTTTGGAGTAACATGGCATAGGGTGAGATTATATAACAATAAATTCACTGATTTCATACACTATGCTGCTTACATATCTACTTTTCTTGCTCAATAGAATACAAAAATCAACTTTTCTTTGTGAAGTGCATGGCTTTTTTGTAATTTGACAAGAACATATTAATGTTTTTCTAAGGTAAGCATGCTGCCAGTGTTTTAATATACGTCTTAGGACAGGCACTTCATGTGTTCACAAAGCTCTCTAAGGGGCTCAGATCAGGCTTTATCTGTTCATTAGAATTTACTTCATCTTTTGGAGAGGTTGTTTTGATAGTATTTTTAATTAGATTGTGTTCAACATATTGCATTGTTATATGTAGCCTAAATAAATCTTAATTTCCTCTACATCAGTGGTTTTCGGCCCGCTGCCACTTGTGGGTTTCAAGTGAGCTCTGATGATTGCACTCGATCACTTCCCACGGTGACGGTCGCTCTTAATTCACCACGGGGTACGTCTCTAAAGACCCCCACACCCAAACTCAGGTCACCAAGGGTAACCGCCTCCCCCTTCCTCTGACAACTGTGCGTTTCACAAAAAACAGAAATGTTGTTACATAATGCTACCATGAATATTAGTTGTGACTTAAAATGTTGTTACCATTATATTAATAGAGAAAATAATTTTAATTAAATACAAGCTTTATTAGTTTTCATTTTAAAACAAAAATGTTTCATTCTTTATTGCCAGCCCATTTCAGATTAGAAATCATTTCAACTGCATATTAATTAGCCTTTTGTGAACAGAAATATTTAACCACATGGCGTTCCTTACCTTGATTTTCAGTGCTCAGTGACTTGTGGAAGAGGTCTGAAGTATCGAACCGTCACCTGCCTGAGCAAAGATGGCATCCAGGTGGACGAGGAGAGGTGCCACAATGTGACAAAGCCAAGCACACAGAAGCAGTGCAGAGGGGGACGATGTCCCAAATGGAAAAGTGGACACTGGGGACCGGTAAGGCAGCCTTGTGTCTTTTTATCAAGTGGACCGTCCATTATTTATAATGAAGTTATTTCGGTGTGTTTCGTATATTTGTCAGTGCTGGTGACAGCGAGTCCCTGTGTGGAGTACAGAGGCCTCACTCTTATGTACTCATGTGATTGGGGTCCACTGTGTGGCAGTTAGGGATCACTGAGGATCTCAATGTGTGTGTGTGTGTGAAAGTGCGAGAGTAGACCGACCTAGTAATGAACTTTGTGACTCTCACATATCCCTCGATAGCACCAGCCCCCTATTTATTTTTATTATGACTTATTTTACTCTTCTTCCACAGGTTTTTCCTATTTTTTTAATTTTTCTTCCAAACCCTAGCAACCAGACGGACACATAGACAAGACACACACACACACACACACAAAGACACTTGTCCTTTTATTAAGACAGACAAGTGGGTGAGAAAATGGCTGAATAAATGAATGAACGGCAAATTGTATTACGTTGCACCCCTGTGGAGATTCCTTGAACAAGAACACACTGTGGCCATTCAGGGGCCTGCACTTGTGTGAACCCAGTATCCTGAGCACAGCTTGAGTCCCGTCCACATGCACGATCAATTTGGTCAAAGAGCTGACGGTTAAACCACTGACTACAAGGTCAGAGAAAAGAGCTAAGAAGTAATTCAGCAGAAACAGACCGTGCTTTATTGTGAAGGGCAGGAAAAGAATCGCCAAGTCTTATCAGTTCGTGGTTATGGAGGCACACATTAGTGAAGTTACTAAACCTCCCCATGCACTCCGTCCACTCTGTGGGTGAAAAGTCTTAGAGTACCCGTCACTGCACTTTGTAGTTAAAGGCCGGCAGGCTTTGAATAATCCAGTGTCATTACCTCCTATTTATTATAAGGCAAAGTAGCACTGAGCATGACTTGTTTTCTGCCAGTCCTGCACGCAGTGTGGAAGGGGCAGCACAGCAGAAATACTTCATTATGGTACTTGAGTATGTTTTAAGAATATTTCTACTTTACTTGAGTAGTAGCAAATGACTACCATAACTCTGATCTATTTTGATGGACATATTGGTTAGTGTGATGTTACACCCAGAAACAGAAGGGCTGTGCGGATACACACAGTAATTTACTCAGTCAGTTATCAATTCATGCATACGAAGAATCAGGAGCGATTTTCAAACATGCACTGCTGCTGCTAACAGCTAATCTTCTAGGCCAGGGGTTCCAATGTGTCTTAATCCAAGACCCCCAAAATGTTGATACTACTGGTCAGGAGTTTTGATTTGGTTTTTACTAACTGCAGTCCCACAACATTATTCTGGATATTCTCAGACCTCATAATCAACGCAAAAACTTTATTGTAGCAGACTATTGAATTTCATGTTATAGCCCTTGGCTGGGGTACTCAACCGTACTCCTTGGCATACATACCACCTCCAGGAACTGAAATGTTTTGTGCCACCATTTTTTCATCTAAAATTGTAAATTGCTAAACTGTTACTAGGGCACAAACTAAGGTCGGATTTCTTTAACCCCCAATAATGTGAATTTTAATAAGGGATTATTGATAGGTTTTTGTAGGTGTGTGCGTTTTTTCATTTTTATGTTTATGCCAAATGAAATATTGTTAAGAAATTGCTTTTAATGTAAAATCAGTAGTGTGATTAGATATGGAATAAAAAAGGAATTTCAATACTTTAAATTTTAAAGAAGTATACTGTCACTGAAATCCAATGAAAACCAGGAGAAAACTCACAAGTTACATCCTACTTATGGTCAAAAGAAGAGAATACCAACTCAGCAGAGGATCCAAGTCAACGTAATGGCCGAGCCTGCCTGCATTGGATTTTTAAGGAAGGTTGAAGGTTACTGAACATCAGCGACTCTAAAAGCTTTCCACTGTTGAGTAACATTGTATTAATATGATTTTATATTTACGCTATAGATACGCACACACCTCCACATAGGTGCAGTATATACACAAAGGTAAGTCAATGAGCGTCCACACTTTGGTTGCGCCAAGCACATGTGGACACCTGGTGTGTCTGCGGTCACAGTGGTAAAGTTTCGACCTTCATCAGTTTCCCTTGTTTCCTAATTACATGGCCACTCTGTTCTACATTTGCACCAAAAAGCAGCAATGACATGTTTGCTATGGGCTGAAGGTGTACCAGGGACCAAAACCCAGGTTGGTTCATCAGATTCATGGCACAGACTTAGTCACGGGTAGTGCATGTGGACAGGTGTCCCCACTCCACTGGTCTGACCATGTGTGAACTTCTCAATCCATTTGTCAGCACTCTGCTGTGGTTAAACTGTGAAGAAATCCTTCTGTGGTTTTTGGCCCCTGGGGCACACACACCAACAAAAGAGGCCTTGTTTATTTTTTATGCCTGGAATCCAACGTGGTGCACATATTTATTGATAAACTCTAAGGAATGATGAACTAAAGGTAAGATTCAAGGTAACAAAACAATGAGACAAAACGAGAACACAAAGCCCACTTAGTCTTTCTGTTGAAACCTTGGCAATATGGTGTGGCTTCTGGTCCACTTGAAGTAAGTCCACAAGTGCGCCCTTTTCACTTCCTTTTTCTCCCTGTAGTCCTTTTCACATTTGCATTTTATCCCAGAAATTCTCTGTTGAATTCCCAGGTGAACAGGATCTGCACCCATGCACATGTGTCAGTTGGTGACATAGTAGACACCATCCTATTTAACAGATATTTCTTGACCGAACTTTAAATTATTTAAATAACGAATCGTCTTACAAACAATCAGAAAAGAGAACCACACACCTCACCCAGTGTCACTTCCAGGAGAAAGGCTTTGTCCATGTATGGGTACAGGGAGGCAAAGTGAGCGGTTCACTTGGCAGCCATGAGACTCCAGTGCCGCCCTGGAATTGCCACATTTATTGGTCGTCTTTTTGGCTCCACGGTTTAGAAGCCCGACATAATGTCACCGTTCTAGCTGGGCGCCTCTTAAAAGGGGAATGTGGTCTTCTGCCTTGGGGTCCCCATTGTGTGCTAGGAGGTGACCTCGCTGTTCTGAAGTGCTCCAGTAAACCGTTTCCACGTGCCCAGGGTACCCATCACCCCACACTGACATTCAGTGATTTTGTCCACTTTGGGTGTTCCTCTCACTCTCTGGCCTGTGCTCAGCTCTTCCTTTATTCTCTACCTGTTTGGTTTATTTTGCTTTCAGGCAGCGTCTTGCCACCAAGGTAACCTTCAGCTATCAAAGAAGATGAAGGTAATGAAATGCTGAGCATTTCAGCTGCTGAGCCTTTTCTCCATTGAATATTTTGGTAAGACTCTTGTGGACAGATGTTGATGTACTGTAACCAAATGTCCCCATCAACATTCTGAAGTTGTCCACCCACAGTTTGCAAGAAAGCCCCCCACATCTCGCACCCTTCTCCTGTATAATCGGGAAGGCATTTTAAAGGAAATAAGAAATGTCCACAAGTTTCTACATACGCATAAAGCAGCAATGATTATATTTAAAGAGACAGCTATGACCTTTCATTTTCTTTTTCTCTTTCTTGCTGTCATGTGCTGACAAATTGACACAGTGTGCTGTTGATATCTATGGTGGTCTATCAGGTTGCATCTATATCATTAATTTCTTTTTATTTATTGTGTGCAGGCAGCGCACATTCAGTCTAAATATCTGTGCACACTCATCAGATTTCGATCGCTTGAAAACTATAAACCGGGTGAGATCTGCACTGAATCACCTTTAGCCTCAAAGTCGCCAGTTAACTTAAAAGGCACACGTTGTGCAAGGGGCATATGGGGGACTGGAGCCTCTTCCAGCAGCATCAGTTCCACCCTAGAGGGTGCCAGTCTGACACAGGACCACTCACAAACGCAAAACCAGTTAATCTGAATGGCACATCTTTGGAGATGACTGGAGGAAGACCACCACGGATACAGACAGGCTGTCCATTTACTACAAGGCGTGGAGTTCAAACCCCAAATGTGCGATCTGTGATGCAGCAGCACTAACCACTGTAACCCAGTAATAATTTTGTGATCTGGACCATCCTTTTTTTTTGGAAGCTTCCCAGTCCTGTTCAAAGTTCTTTTCAGCTCTCGACCTCAGCTAGAAATGACTGGACACTAAATAACTAAAGAATCAAGTGAATTGGGTCGCAGATATTTGCTTAAACGGCTGGTTAAACTATAAAGCTGTTGTTGTGTGTGACTTCTTCACAAATGAATACTATAACCTTAAAAGTCGCATGAAGCTCAAGAGGATGCAAAGGCTTATGGCTTTCTGAGTAAATAAAGTCATATTGGATATCGAGCGCCCCAAGCTCCATTATGGATGACTGGAGACTAACAAACAAGACGCGGTCGGTCCACACCAAGAGCGAGCCTTACCTTTGTCACACAGCCTGTTTAGCCGGACAGCAGAGTGACGTTCCCGAGTGCTGAGGCGCCCGTCTCCGACTGTTCAGAGTCGCCTCCGAGATCAGGGCTGCACTTCCTCAGCACAGTAGAGGGGGCTGGCGTGGGTGTCGTCCTCTCAGCGGTGCCATTCACTCCTTTATAAATGTCTGTCCATCCTCGGCACGGTCGCTGCAGCATTTTAAAGGTGACTTCCCAAAAGAGTGGAAGATTAGGATATCTGTGAATCTCAGAGGGATTAGTAAAGAGAAATGTTTTAGCAATCCGATGCAAACTTGTATGCTTTTGAAAAATCCCACACTGTCACATCATGATGGGAAACAAACACAGCTTCTGGATAACAGCTGGCGTCACGTGAAGTGTCTCGTATTGTCCGTCCTTTGTCCTCCTGTGAGCGCCTCTATTGTCATGAAGCAATTCCAAACAGGTGGAGGTCCGCATGCTGCCTTGGGGTGGGCTCCCCAGAATGCTTCTGCTTTCATGCGCTGAACGCGAAATACGCCAGAGGCTGACTGCTCATTTTAACAGTTTCGGAGAGCAGTTTTAATACTAATAGTTTGATTCATTTGAATGTGGGTCAGTAAATGGTGAGTAACAGTAAGTGCAGCCCAGAGTCTCTAATTAGTCCTGAGCGCGAGCACACACACACACACACACACACACACGCGCGCGCGCGCGCCACTCGGCAGCTGGAGGTCATTACCGGGCCTTTTTTGTGTGCTGGCCTGACAGATGGGTCACATGCCCCTCTCTGTCTGTGCACTTCACTGCTTCTATGCATCTAAATCTTATACCTTCTGACAGACCGGATTCCAAGAAATCGGTTCCAGCATTCCCAGCCGTTAATTACTCCACTCTGCCGCAGGAGCCACTCTAATGTGCTGCAGATGCAATTGGTTGTACGTCCATTGGCCCCTCTTGGGAGGTTCATGCTTGCAGATAATCTGAGACCTAACCGTCCAGCTCATTAAGGCAGAAGAGAGGCCCAGCTCCGCACAAGGCTTGACCGAGGTCTTGCCTTTTACCTCTCTTTTGCTTTAATGTTGAATTTTTAAGAATGCATTTATTTTAGATAGGCACATAGGAAAGGCGCAATATAAACAGACAGAGAGAAAAGGCACTATGTGGCAGCTAGCTCAATATGAAGGGCAGTAGACGATAAACAAAAAAGGATTCTGTGGTAGACACACAGATAGAAAAAGGCGCTAAATAAAACAGATATATATAGATGGATGAAAAGCGCTATAGATTTGATGTGACAGGCAATTACTATATCTATAAAGTCCAACGTCTGTCTGTCTGCTTTTCACAAGAGAACGACTTAACAGATTTAGATTGGCTTTTTTTCTATAATTTGCTTGAACATTCCAGTTGATTTTGTGACTTCTCTCATCCCACTATGTATCATAGTTTGCTTGCGGTACCGATTTATGTCTGCGAATTTGGAGAGAGAGGCTGTGGGCCAT
Source organism: Polypterus bichir lapradei (assembly GCA_026402145.1). Lineage (NCBI taxonomy): Eukaryota > Metazoa > Chordata > Cladistia > Polypteriformes > Polypteridae > Polypterus > Polypterus bichir. The sequence goes on along the minus strand of JANRMT010062840.1, from coordinate 55,828,682 downwards.
GGGAAGGGGGGCAGGTCCCACCATACTCATGTGCCAGCCTCCATTTGATTTGCTCTACCTCTCACCACATGTTGGAGCGCACCTTGCCTCTCACTGCACTAAGTATCATAGTTCACTTGAAGGAGCGATATATCCACGTCGAGGGGAGTACGACGTGATGTCAGGAGTAGGGAGCCGGGCAGTGCCCTCCTCACTCACATGCCAGCCTCCGTTCGAGTCACTCTACCTCTCACCACATGTTGGAGCGCACCTTGCCTCCACTTACCTAGCGATACCTGTTTCTTTACTGATTTTTAAAGTTTGTCCTGTATCACTACTATGCAGGCAGAGCAGCGGGGGACGGCTAGTACTTGATAAGTAGGAAAGCTGCTGTGATAGACAGACAGATAAATAGGAAAGGTGCCATATCAGATAGATAGATAGATAGAAGAAAGGTGTGGTTTACATTTTTTGAAAGTCACAAGGGGGAATCGGGACCCAGTCCTGAAGATGACACAATGCCACAATAGGGCAGTGCCATCGTGGAGGTGGTCTGGTAAGGGTGGAGGATGGCAGTCAAGCAGTAAGAGGTGTCTATGGCACTCTTTTCATTTTAAAAGAAGTTTGAAGGCCAATGTTATGTCAAGGATTGCAGGGTCACCTGGTGCCAGTGCAGGGAGCTACATTCTGGTGCTTTGGTCCAACTCCTAATCCACAGGTGGTTTCGTGGGGACCAGAGGTGACCTTAGAGGTGGTCGAGGGTCAGAAAACAGAGTGTTGTTGAAGGTAAGATAGCAGCGTGCTGTTGAGCGTCTGAGAAACAGTTACAAATGGCCAGTAGGTTTGTTTAGCACTTTGTATTCTTCCTTTGTTCTCCTCTTGTTATAATTGTTGTTTATTTGTTAAAACACCTTTGTTTAGCACACTGTGGAGCTTCCTGGAGTCATTTTGGGTTTGGGGACAGCTTGAATGAGTCCCCTCCAGTTCATACCATTGTATATTTATTTTTCTGTTATATAGTGCCTTTAATGTGTATATATATATGTGTGTATTTTATAGAGTACTGTCACATTCTGTATAAATACGCTGTTTTTCGTTCAGTGCCTTTTACATTTATCTTATCTCGTTTCCTCTGTGTTACCGTGTTTCTGTCTGGCTCTCATACAGCACCTTCCATATCTGTTGTTTTTTATATTTTAATTCATGTCTTTCTTTGTGATTCTGGTTGAGTAGATGCAGTTCTGTCGACCCCAGCGCTCTAAGGTTAGTGGGTAAGTGGCGCAGTCTTGGCACTGCATCAGACAGTTCAAGTGTGATGTACAACAGCCGGCATGAGTATTGCGCCAAGCCTTGCTGGTATCCAGCTCCACTGCTGTAAAGCACAGACATCTTTCAAATGTTGAACTCGTCCAAATGAATGCAGTGCTATCCTTGACTTTATGGTTTGATGTAAATCACAGAGTAAGCCAGAGTTCAGTTTCTACAGGCTGAGCCCTTCAAGGCCTGTCAGAAGTGGAATGTTCAAGAAAGGGCCGCTTTGGACGTCAGTACACCATTTGTGTAAATATGAAGCAGTGACAGGACTGTGCGTGGCCTGCGCCGTAGCGTCTGATGTGAAGCATTTTGTCGATGTCTTCCTGAATTGAAAGATCCTTCAGCATTGTGCCAGCTTGTTCCCCAGGGCAGTAGAGTGTTACTGTAGAAATCAAGCTTTATACTGTTGGTCCCACCTCAGGTTTAAGGACTGAAGCCATGAAGCAGTCTGCTGCACGCTGAAAGGCATTGTACAAAATAAGGTCTTCTTGGTTCAGCGCAGCACCAGCAGTCCGCACATATGGAGCTCCATGTCAATGGATCCTTCCAGAGCAAAGAACTTCCGGTTTTGCTACAATTTAAGACAAACATATTCTGAGATTCTTCAGGTTGGGAATGTGGAGGTCAGATATTTCTACTCACTTACCAAGGTGCAGGAGACTGTCAATAACCCCAATATCCATAAAAAAATAACAAAACATCCGACATCCACACCGAGGCCCAGTGTCCTCCGGCGTCCACAAGAGGGCTGCAGTGTCCGGTAAACAAAGGCAAGAAGAAGCACAAAGAAGGAGGAATGTAAGGGCTAGCATATGTGGTGCACAGAGCTTCGTAAATCCACAACGTGATCAAAATGGGCAGACCCCTGTTTTACTAAACCTGCATTGCGGTTGTTACTATGTCTGCCTCCCAGTTCTCAGGCCTTGGCACTCCTTATTCATTCTTCACCAGAGGCGTGTCTTGATGGATTGGCACTGTGCTCCGTTGTATCTTAGTCGCTGGTTTGACTTGTGCCGCTGGCGGGGTAGTTGGAACCATCAAGTCTGACACTTGCAATCATTCTACAGTCAAATATGTCTCGTCCCTTTGGTGAAACAACAACTAAACCTCTAGACTGAGCTTGCATGCTCTACGTAATGGCAGGAATTGTTAAAATAAATAAATAATAAACCTTTATTATAACCCTTACAGTAGTTCCCTTGTAGTTTAGTAGCCGCCTTTAAAGTCCTCTCTTTGAGATGCAGCACTTCTCCCAATCCTGGTAACACTTCCTGGGAGTGAGATCTGCCAATTGCGGAGTGTGTGTGTTTGAGTTTATTAGTTTGGCACAAAGCAACAACCACATTGGTTTTAGTCAAAAACTCTTTGACTGAACGCAATATGTGCAAGTGCGCCGTCTTGGGTCAAAGTCCAGTTTTGGATGCGCCGCTTCTCCGAATGCTTCTTTGTGATGAGTTCCCATAGACACCTGATCAGTTCAGGGTGGTGTGCTGATTAACCTAAGGAGCAAACTCTTTATCAACTAAATGTGATGTTCTCTTGAAAAGCTGCCATTGTGGCGTGCAGAAAAATAAATGCCAAAGTCACATGCGTGATTGTACAATAAATGCCCGAAATACGCATTTGATCAGCTGAGCACAATGAGCGCACCGCAGGCATACGATACACAGTGGCATGTTTGATAACTACAAACTACTCGTCTGTTACAGTCAGGCTCCCCCACCGTAGACTGAGTTGTTGCCACACAACTGGATGTTTGGAGCAGCGGGTGATTTGGATTAATGAGGAGGTGGACGCTGAGTGATCACTCCTTTGGCTAAAAAGGTTTTGAATAGTGAGCTATGAAAATGTCTAGGCCTTTATGTCCACCAAATTCAAGACAGAGTATCATGTTAGGTACAAGTGGTGACAAGTAGACAGGACTGGCCCTCTCGAGATATTATATATTATATTATATTCCTGCCATAACAACCAAAAATGTCTTGCACTTGTGATCATCAGCCAGACAGACAAGTGAGACTGGGCCACTGGTCTTCTAGCATCAGGGCACATGCTGGCCTGCGACTGTGATATGATGCTACAGGAAGCTCTGATGCCCGTCAAGAGATCACGTGTTCATCACATCACCCATGTCAGTGCTGTCCATTATGTGTAGTAATGTGGCGTCCTACCCAGAGTCCTTTGTAATGTCAACGGTTGGCCAGTTGTTACATTCAAACAGCCTGGTCTGATGACGGCTTGCAGTGGATCGTCTTCACCATGAGTTCATCTTCTGGCCAGACTTGCACATGGACACAAAAACAAATGACCTCCTCCATCATAAGACCTTCTAAAGGCCACCCTGCCTGGCCTGACAACACATTCATGTCATTTTACAGGAATACATAAGTGACCTCAGCTCTCTTATCCCTGGTAGAAGGTGCACAAGACGTTACGGGGCCTTAACTTCTAATCTGTTGTGATTGACGTCTCATACGTTGTCTGGTATTGGCGAGACTCCACACCAGGGCACACTGCCCACCAAAGAGGGTTTATCCAGTGGTCACTACCTGTGTAGCTTGTTTTCTTTATTCTGACTTTAGGGTCATTTCTTTCTTACGTGTCACCAAGTTCAGTGGCTCCTTCCAAGTGAGTTTTGCATTTGTCAGAATGCTTGGCGTGTATTTCATGTTTTCTGTTCATATTTGTCATTGTGTGGAATAACTAAGGAGATGAAATGTTAACATTTTAGTGCTCACAATCCTGTGGACCTGGAACAAGACACCGAAGAGTTGTTTGTCAAAAGCACAATGGTGAAGATCTGAGCTCCGAGTACTGTGACAGTCGCAAAAGACCCCCAGAGACGGACAGCTGTAATGTGCAGCCATGTGAGTTCATCTGGATTACAGGAGAATGGTCTGAGGTGAGTGCAAAGTCTTCTGGATTACTAAAGTCTCACGGTGACACCCACTAGAAGTGACATAACATTCTCTGATGGTCACAGTGGGCAAATCCTGTCCTGGCAGCAAAGCAGCAGCCAAACTTGGACTTGGGCACATCCAATAAAACCAGTTTACAACTGCCACTTAATCTGTGGAGACACGAGGAGAATGTGAAGGCAGCGACAGGACAGGGACAGTGACGCAGTAGGACTAGCCCGCCGTGCCGCTGATAGTGAGGGTGCAGGATGTGTCAGAAATGATTTATTATACTTGTATGAAGGGGCACAATGATAACAGCTGATCAAGTGCCCTTAACTGCATTGTGCGCTTTCTGTTTTTTATTGTTGTTTTTCTCTATTTTACTTTTATTAGTTGCTTACTGATTGCATTGCTTGCTTTGTTTTTCTGGACTGTGATGCCACTTTGTCTCAAGTCGTGTGCTTTGCCTGATTTAAGGATGAAGATTGTCTGAACTTCTACTTAATAAAGCAGATTTATTTTAAGGAATAGAACGTCGCCTGTCCAGTGGCCTTTCAAATTTGTTTTGCCCTTCCTGTTGCTACGCCTGTCTTTTATTTTTCCAGTGAAACAAACCAGGCAGCCATCCCACTTGCGCATACTGCATTTCTACAGCCATGCAGTTTGTTTCTGTTGAAAAGACCCAAACGGGCCAACAGCTTTTAATCTCAACTCTGTCGTCTATGGGGGGTTTCTGTATTCCCACCACAGCACCACAGATACAATACAATGCAATACCATTTATTTTTGTGTAGCCCAAAATCACACAAGAAGTGGGCTTTAAAAGGCCCTGCCTCTTGACGGCCCCCAGCCTTGACTCTCTAAGACGACAAGAAAAAAAGCCTAGCAGGGGGAAAAAAATGGAAGATACCTCAGGAAAGGCAGAAAGACCCCCTTCCAGGTAGGTTGGGCGTGCAGTGGGTGTCAAAGAGAAGGGAGTCATCACAACACAACACAAAACAGAACATAAGTCATCCTCCATCCCATATAACAGTGCAATAGAAATATTACAAGTACAGAGCAGAATCCAACAGTAGATGACATCCTATAATAGGATTTGGATTCAAGATGGGTAGAGTGACATGTGTGGTCACTAATGCCAGGCCCAACTGGTAGAAGACATGCAGTAGGGGGCACTTGACTGTTTGCAGATTTGTGCCCAGCATTGCCAAGATTAGCTCCAGGCCCCTCTGAAATTGAACGGGATTAACCCTTTTTTAAGAATGTAAATGGATATGGAAGGTAATGCGTGTCCCTGTGCCGAGTTGATTCGTGCCTTGATAACGGATGAAAGAAAAATATACGATGTCACAGGATTCCCTTTAGATTTGTTTCCCAGCTGCACTGCAGTTTGTATTTTTGGGAAACCTTGCACCCTCATGGTAAACCTGTTAACAAGTGATGAGCCAGCACCCAAGCCATCTTTAGGTAGGACAGCTGCTAGTGCCTTTCAACAGGTTGGCCATGGCATCCTGTGACAGGTTCACTATGAGCCCATCCATCCATTTTTATAATAGAAGGTTTGGGAAGTGAAAGCCTGTGCTGGTAGAACTGGATATAAAGCAGGAGAAAACACAGTGACGTACAACAATCACTCCACAGTCCACAGCAAATTCAGAGGAAAGAAGGCATGGGAACTCCTAATAGAGAGCCTCTGTCCCAATGGTCAAACTCACCCCAGGACACCAATGTCAGCCAGAGTCCCAGTATATCTGCCTTGACTGACCTATAAAAGCCCAGGTAAATATCAATGACAATGGTGCTCTGCATTTCAATCCATTTTTTGCTTATCATGACGTCAAGATTGAGGCAACACGTTGAATGTTTGTTGGCCACACAAATAATACTTTTAAAATACTCTGTACACATGACAATACGACTACTAATCTATATTTATAAAAGCCAAATACCACTGAGTCACTCATCACGAAATCTCCCAAACCAGGACGACTTGGGACATGAAATTTGGAATGTAGGTTATCCTTGGCCCATAGGCGCTTGCTAACGTCCAAGTGTGAACTTTTGAATAGTTTTTTGGACCCGTTTGTCTGTCTGTCTGTCCGCTTTTCATGACAGGACTACTTCACGGATTTAGATTGTTTTTTTCTCTAGCTTGCTTGAACATTTAGTTGATTTTGCAATTTTCTCATTGTGCTAAGTATCAGAGTCCACTTGCGGTACCAATTTATTAGCGTGAATCCATGAGAGACTCATCGGGCTGCGGGGCCCTCCTCACTCACGTGTCTGCCTCGGGGTGTAACCTTAACTCCAATTAGTTAATGAACGACAGAACTACTTCACGGATTTAGTTCCATTTTTTTCTAGAATTTGCTTGAACATTCTGGTTGATTTTGCGACTTTCTCATCGCACTAAGAATCGGAATTCGTTTGCAGGAGCGATATAGTTGCACTGATCCGAGACAGAGGCTGTGGGCCGAGGGGAGCAGGAAGAGTGACGTCAGGAGTAGAGAGCTGGGCGGGGCCTCCTCGCTGTCCTGTGTCACTAATACGCGGGCTACAAGCATAAGGGGACGGCTACTACTTCATATAAAATACTCACTCAGACCCTCACCCACCAAGACAAACACATGAATTTAACCTTTGTGTGGGCATTTTGCAACCAGAGACTTATCTCCATAACTTATCTCTGCTGTTAGTTGGGTCACAAATTGAAATCCTTCCATTTATATAAAGAGCAGCAGGTCAAGCCTCCCAGGTTCAAACCCTGCGCCGTCCCATTGTCTTTGTGGAGTCTGCTGCTCTCCCAGTGTTTCCGTCCCCAGGCTCTAAACTGGCCCTGTGTGACGTAGCCCAGCGATAAACTGATGGCCCCTCTAGGTTGTTCGTTTCTGTCTTGACACCATTACTGCTGCTATTACAAGCACAGGTCCCTTGCAGGCCTAGCCTGGAGACGGCGGTCAGATTACAGGTAGGTGCTTTCATGTCCATTCATAAACGTAATTGTTTCTGTGAGACCCTTCCAAGGCACGGCGGTAGTCATCTAGCTCACCTTTTTTTACACAAGTTTCCATTACTGCTTGGTGGTCCGTGAGCTCTTTTAGCTCCTAAAATACCTTTCTGTCCGTCCTTCCCTCCAGTGTTCTGTAAGCTGCGGACGCGGTTACCAGAGAAGACTTGTGTCCTGTAGTGAGGTTTATAGCGATAAGGACCATTATGAATATGGATATCAAGTGACCTCCAACTGTCCTGGTGTACCCCCCGCCAGCATTCAGGCTTGTTACCCTGAGGAATGTGTGGCACCTGCCACCTGGAGAGTGGCAAACTGGGAACGTGTAAGTTCAAGCATAAGCCATCAAAATCGATGACAGATGCAGCTCAGTCACCGGTGTTCTGCTGAATGCTGGGCTCTAATCTTTGTCCACTTTCTAACCAAATACTTTTGTCCATTAAGTGCTCAACAACTTGTGGAGATGGAGTCATGCAAAGACGTGTCCAGTGCTTAGATGGCAGCGGTCAGAAGAGCAGTGAATGTCCAGCAGATGTGAAGCCAGAGGAGAGCGCCGTCTGTCACATCTTAGACTGTAAGTATCACAGACGTCACCACTCCAAGGCTGCTGGCACACTGCAGTGACACCTTTGTCTGCTAGGGTTTCTAATACGCTGCCATAATCCTTCATTTCAGGCGCATTCCCAAGAACTTGCTATGATGTACTGAGACAGACAGGCATCACCGAAGATGGAGAGCACTTGCTGAATATTCTTGGAAAAGTCGTTAAGGTTTGTCATCCTGGATAGAAAGGGCATCTTTAGGGAAATGAGCTCTGCTCTCACATCTGAGTATAAAAACAGCGTTTCAGACCTGTGACCACGTGGTGACAGCTCAAGATGAGAATGAAAGCGTATCCAGTGCAGGGTTTTTCCCCAAATAACGCTGTCATTTTAGTGGTAAATACTGCAGGCTGCTGTTTTATTATTGTGATTGAAACGAAAGAATTGTACCTTGTTGAAAAAAATGACATTCTGCTTCCCTAACTGTGCTGCAGTAGAGCGCAAGAATGACAGAATGACCGCAGCCATGTTGAGAATTGTAGTGAAATCGTGGGATGCATAAAATCTGTAAATCCTTAAAAACCCATCATGACAAAGCCATACTTTCCGTATACAGTGTATATATATATATATCTGGCGGGGTATCCAAAATCTGCCAGAGTGGTTTTGTTCAAAGTAAATAACTTCTGGTATTGCAGTGTTAATAACTGTGGGTGGTTTCATCAGGACTAAGTTATTCGTTTGTGAGTTACGGTGGCCACAGATTCCTGACATGAGGAGGGCAGGTGTACCTAATAAAGTGGCCACTTTGGGAACCTTTCAAATAAAAAGCTCACTTCAAGTTACTTAGGTTTTTGCACATCCAGGGATACTTTTTGAGTTCCAAAGGAAAAATTACTTGTTTGTTTGTCCAGCTAAAAGATTTATTGTTCTTGTTTGCCTTACAAGGTTCTCTCTCGGTGTTCCACAGAGTCCTAAAGCCCAATAAACGTTACTGCATGACTGCCAGACAGGGTGGCGGTGACTGCCAAGCATGTAATCAGTAGCTAATTCTTCTTTCTAGCAGAAATCCTTTCTTAATCTGGCCTCTCATTTCTTTGTTTCTGGACTCGCTAGGTGGCTTTATGTACAGCCTGCTGTGTCTTGCTTAGTCAAGATGTCTTTAGCACCTCCATTTGTATGCTGCCTGTTCAGGTCTTTTGCTAAGGCAGTTATTGTGTTAGATGTGTTTACAGTAAATAACGTCGTTCCTTACAAAACACTCGGCCTCCGATGTCCACACACAGGTGCATAGGACCGGATGATTTGCTGTCACATGCGTCGCTTGTCACTTCCCAACTCTTTAGTACGATTTCAGCATAATTAAGGAAGCTGTGTTGAATCAATGAGTCACGGGGCACCCAGTAATATAATATGAAATATTCTCCAAAGCTCTTCTCCTGATTGTCCCCCCGGATTATCTAAATATCCTAATTAACATCTTTATTTGTCAAGGACTCCAGAACTTCAACACACATTGGGAGTTTCCTCCGAGTTTCACCCTTTTGGTCCACTCTAGATGCCTTTCCTTCCTCCATTCTGGCTGTTAAGATTCCTTTATTCCCTGACATTTTCCTTCTCCTAAATCCTTTTCTTTCTCAGAGACTCTTTGCTCTGGGAACAATTACTGCTAAGGGAGTTTTGACCTCCTCTTGGAGGTCTGCTGACTCCCCACCTAATTACGTCTACTCCTTCTCAAGTTCTCGATGGCGAGGGTCAATAGGGCACCATCGTTCAGGGGCTGTAATGACGAGTTGCTGCCTTAACTCCCGATATGTCCATGTGCACCAGCTATACTGCAGGTGTGGGGGGTCTCCGTTTCCTATGTAATCAGTTTTCTTTTCAACCTCTCAGAGAAGGTTTCTTTGTGTGGAGTTGGGTAACTGGGTGGGGGGCCACCAATGCTCGGGCATTGTTCACTGTTGTTTTGTTTTAATTACAATCTCAGTAAAGTCTGGTAACTTGATAATTATACTCTTCTCTTTCAATACAAATTTGATGACCAAAAAGTAAAACCTTTCCTCCAGTTCAGAATCGTCCGTCCTGCCGCAGTGCTAGACCAGGTGCCAATCCATTGAAGTGGCCCTTTGATGCCCATACCCCCCCCACACACACACACTGGGCCAATGCCAATTAGGCACTGCCAGTCAAGCTAATCTAGAGAGTCTTTTCAGATGTTACAGTGAGTTCACAGTCCCCAGAGGACAACCTATGTAGACACAAGAAAATCACACAAACTCCTAACAGACAACGACTGGGTGTGGGTTTTGAACCCAAGGACCTGGATTCATCCACTATGCTACCCAAGCCTATAATACCAGGACACATTTTTATCAAATCAATCAAAATGCAAAGTTGGCAGGTATATGTGGATCAGTCAATGGACATTGGGAAGCAAGCATTTCCACAGACGCATGTAAGGGTCCTTTTTCTAGTAAGCACGATGGGAATGAAATCCCTAAAACTCCGCAGCCCTCAACAAGATAAATTTGAAACCACTACATACATCAAGAGGTGCAGAGAAACATGGAGCCCTCGGAGTGTGTCTGTGAATAGAAACTTTACAAAACAAGTCTTACGATTAGCAGTTTAGATTTGGTAAGAGTATCGGGTGATGAAACCTTCTACCTTCTCATTTTAACTTTAATTCTGGTTCCTCTTTTTGTCGATGGATCTTGTTGTTGACATCCTGTATTACTCTTGACTGCAGGAAGCCTCTCAGTGTGAAGATTTGTCCAGTGGTGAACTGACGGTCACGCCGTACGGAGAGCACTGCTGGATTGGGATTAGGTAGACTCGATTATCCCAGTGGGAAATTTGTGTGCTGGGGCTGGGGGTCTGTGACAGTCCACAGCAATGCACTCCCTGACATTCTGCCATTTTGTTTCAGCTTGCACCCTCCCTCCCTTCCAATATTTCATCTCCTGGTTTTCCTAGTTCCGATTTACTCAGTCACAATCTCTCCTTACCTTACACTTTAGAATTCAGTCTGCTACTCCGTTCTGACCGTTGTGTATTTGAGCAGTTGTGACGTGAACAGGCCATTCAGCACAAGCAGCTCATCCCTCTTATTCACCTTGATTGTCCAAGATATTGTCAAGTGGAGATCTGAATGTGCCACTCGCCACCACACTACTTGGTCACTTAGTCCCCGTTGCTGTGGCTCTTTGCATGAACGTTTGTGTGAAATGTGCCCTTAAGCTTCCAGCTGTGTCCTCTTGTGTTTGGTGACAGGTTCCCTTCATAGTTTTACACCCTTCTGCCAGGTCACCTTCTACAGTAATCTTAGTTGCTCTATGCTGGGCTTCCTCTGACACTGCTGTCTCTCTTTTGTAATACACCGACCAACACAGTACTACAGGTGAGGCACATCAAGGCGCTATATACTGTAACATCCTGTTAGCCTCCTTCATCACCTGTCTGGACGTAGATTGTGACAAGTCCCCCATGACTACCAGGTCCTTCACACGTCTACTCATCCAACACAAATCTGCTCACTCAAACCTGTATGCTGCCCGAGCCCCTCTGTAGTGATCTGGCAGACTCTCTACTTACATTAGAATGCCCAGGTGGGTGATGGGGGGGCATCAGAATGGTGAGTTTGAACCCCCAAAGATTTTTTTTCCAGGTTTGCCAATGACTAGAGTTATTTTCTTTCCTCTGCATGTCCAACAGTCAAATTTTACTTATAATCTTACTGAACTTGTACTTTTACGTGATGCATTCACATTTAATCTGTTTATGGTTTAGTGATCACCTGGGCTTAGTAAAGACGCTATACAGTCCACAAAAAGTAGTTTGAGACCTCTGAGACAAAGAGCGTTACGTTTACCTCCGCTGGTGTATCTACATTGTGTTTATCTGGAGACACAAGTAAAAAACGTTCCGGTAATCTGTCTAATTGAAATCCTTTTATTAGAAACATTCCCGGAAAGACTTAAGTATATTTCTATCATGCATGGATTACAATTTTATTTTTCCACATCGTTCAGTCACACAAATCATTGCGTCTGAGCTTGTTTTCATTAACCCAGGATTATTTCATGAAGGTGCTGACAGGGCGTTCATTTTACTAATTCACAATTGTTTTTGTGGGGTGCAGATTTATTGTGCTGGAATGCAGACTGAGAGTCCAAGAGAGTACATCACTCTTGTGAGCGCTGATGGAGAGAACTTCTCAGAAGTCTTTGGATTTAGGTGGGTGTCTGTCTGTCTGCCTGCCTGTCAGGGCTGCTTTGTATCTGTCACCATATCTGTGCCTCTGTGTTCCCCTTACAGACTCATTAACCCCACCGAGTGCCCCTACAATGGGAGCCGCCGAGAGGACTGCATTTGCCGAAAAGATTATACTGCAGCTGGGTTCACCAAATTCAGCAAAGTAAGGCTGGACATCAACAAAATGCAAATAATAAGTGAGTAAAAAAGCAAAATGAATTTAAAAAAAAAACAAAAAAAAAACAAAAAAAAACAAAAAAAAAACAAACTTGTCAATTCAAGCACTCAGGCGTATGTCTGCTAACATACTAGCAATATGGAGAGTTATTTTTTTTTACCCTTCTAAGGCACAGTTAGGGTATGACTATGCAAAAGTGTTCATTTCAATGGTGTCCTTCCTGCACAGGGGAAAAGTCACCGGAAATACTTGAGGGCCTTGGAATTCAAGGACAAATAGAGTCTGTGGATACAGAAACACACTGTAAGGGGGTCTTTGAAGAGTCTCATATTCACTTCACCCAGTGTGCAACATGTTTTCAATACTAATGCAGCAATCCGTGTGCCGTAAGGAACTAAGTTGGGTCCCATGGGAATGCAAGTCTGGAGGTGACAGATTGGGGTCCCACTGTGGACTTTAGAATGTGACACTAATCTTGAGACTTACAGTCCACTAGGTAACTCTACAGTACTGACAATATTATAGGCAGCACGAGTGAGTGAATTTGTACCCACAGTGTATTGTTCACACTGAATGAGCACATTTGTATTCATGGTGCCCATGCCACAGACTGAAGGTCTTTTCACCCAGTGGCCTACAGCCTGGCCTCACTTCACTACAGCATCATTCTCAACAGAAGTCCACCTTAATGCACTTCACAGCCATAATACAGCTGTAGCCAAGGCGTTCCTGATGAAGCCACCCATGTGGGTTGGCACTTGTTTTCTTTTATTAACTCTGTTCCTACTCACATTCTGAAGTTTTCATCCACTTCTATCCAAGTAAGCACAGACACAACATTAATCTCGCGAGCCCCTTCCTACAGCTCTGTTACGTCTGATGAAAATCAAATGTGCTGCTCTACAGAAAATTAAGTGGAGGAATTCAGGCTTAAACATTCACACTTTCATTGTGTGTCAGTGGTGGGACTTGCAGTGCACTGGGAACCATCCTGCCAATGGTTTAGTGAATTTTGAATTTGTTTCACGTTGTTCTTGGTGAATAAACACATATTTGTATTTTTCATTGTGCCTATCCATATTAAAACCCATTAAACAGAGGGACACAGTAGACGTATTTCTATATATCTGCAGTTTGAACACTGGTGGGTTACCTGACCTGCTCAGGGTCACACTGGGTGTTAGTGCTGGTGTTGGACACTTCATTCAGTCAAGTCAGCGTGACGGTTCAGCCTCTTAACAACTTACTAGGAGACCAAAGTGCCTGTTAGATTTGTGCTGCAGTTTGTGTATACACAAGAACAATGGAAGTAAAAAGAAAATCCTACAATTATTGATTTTTCATCTATTTAAAATGTAATCATATAACAGCAAAAAAAAACTCAGTAGTATTGCAGAAGAACGTGTGTTTCAATTACCATTTTGAAGTCGTATTCGGAGTTTTGTGATCTTTAACATCAATTCCATGTGAGAGTATAACTGTGTGACCCCCCTGTTCCTCCAGTTCCCTCAGCATCAAAACAAGCAAGTGAGCCCTGGCTGTGTGTGTCCCTGTCAGGACGCTTCAAAGCGGAGGCCTCAGTACATCTGAGAACACTGTGCCACTTCGTTAGAGGAAATGTGATCTCAGCAGGGAGGGCTCAGCAAGTGTGAGGTGGTCTTCTATCAGCAGAGGTCATTGTACATGTGAGCCTATACACCGTGTGCAGTGCCCCTCTCTTTCCATCACACTTGAACTACATAATGATTATCACCACAAATTAAAATCACTCATGTCATGGACGCAGTTCCCATAGTTCCCTCACCCCCAACCCTCAATGCTGGTTCTGTTTGTCTCTCATAAAAAAATAACAAAGCAGCATTTGAAAACTATAACTGCTTTACAACTTAGGGGTAACATATTAAATAACTTGGGCAGACACGATACAAATGACAGATCCTGAACTGGTAATTCAGAGTTCATGAGATGATTAAACCCTTAAAGCAACTAAAGATTTATATGCGCCATTTGCTCTTGAATTACACACCCTGAATGTATGTTATGTTTTTAAATTATGCTACACCCTCACAAATACGTTTACTTTGAAAATCACTTGCATTTATTATCCATGCCACTCCAGCATTTTTAGCTCTTGAAATGGAAGACTTCTAATGCTCTCGAGTGCAGAATACTTCAGAAGATGCCGGATCGGCGTTGCAATGTGGATGAGTGAAGCCGCAGACTCTAACTGAGCGCTCACTTATCTGTGTTCATCACGTGGCCTCCCCTTGTAAATTTTACCATCCCACTGCCTGATCATTCGCCTATTCCAATATAGCACCCCATGGCACTTACTGTGCTGCTTACCTGTATGCCTCTCAATAGCGTTTTGTGCAGTTGGAATGCTGCTTACATGTGCAAAAGGCAAATCCTTTTAACAGTCGCTACAGTCTGGCCGTAAATCCTGAGGGTGACAGCCTTACCTCACCACAACCTTTTGAGGGTTTTTTACTGATAAGCATACCTAAGGTAAACAAACTTCAATGTCACATGTGCTTTCGTTTGCTTCAATGTGGATGGAGATTGTTTTCATAAGCAATGTGAAATCGCTAGTGTGGACATTTTTTTAAATGAAAATGTAGTAATATAGACACACACACAAATCCTTCCAGGCAGCTGAGTAAGAATGTCACGTCCACAGTTTGATTCGTCATTTATCCTAAGCTTAAAGACTAGAATATCATGAATAGGAAACAGCCTCCTTTCAGCTTTTGCTAAATGTAAAATACCAAAAATGTGGACTTAATATACAGTATATGGGAAAGACTTGGCCCTGTTCTTCATGACATTCTGTGCTTTTCAGACATTAGAACAGTCACACATCCTGCACTTTATTTTTTCAGTGTATTTACTGTACTCACACAGGGAGTCTTAACAGAGAAAAGTACACATGTAATAAAAATCGTGTTCTTCATCCCAAAGCTGCTGCCGTGCCATTCTGCCTAAACAGCCATCCCCAGGGCCCCCCCCCCCCCAACCTAGTTACAGTGTAACTTAAGCCTTCTTAATGTGAAAATATCTGAGCGTCAGGGATCCTTCAATCATTACCACCCCCTTGTGGTGGCTCAATGAAGACGTATCTCTTAAATATAGCCACCATTTCTCAAAGAAACAGCTTTTGCATTCTAATTCATCCACAAAAAAAAACCACAAAGTAAAAATACTAAACGTGATACACCTATGGACCGATCACACTAATTCTTCTCTCCAACCCATTTTACTCAGCCTGTCTTTTTTAGGTGTTAGATATCGGTCTCCGTTACTCAAGTAACGCATGCATGTCTCAAAAAGGGCAGCTAGCATGTAAAAAACTGACCAATGATTTGCCATCGGCATGGACATGTTGCACGGTTTCTGTGTGAACTTACACGTTCTCAGTGCTCCAGACTCCATATGGTAGATGTCAGGCATTCCTCAGGATAACAAGCTTGACCACTTGCTTAGGGCACATCAGGACAGCTGGAGATCACCAGATAATAGTCCTTATTATGATAAATCTCACTGCAGGATGCAAGCCTTCTGTTGTAGCCGTGTTCACAAATGACCAAACAGAGGAGAACTGCAGAGAAAGTAAACAAACAAGCAATTTATTACCAACTATGTCAGCTGTACAGAATTTGATCTGGCAAAGCTGACACAAATAAAACACACAACAGAAGGACAACATGAATCTTCATTTCTTGCCAGCCCATAATCTCTCCATTTAACAAAGACACGCTCAGACCATGAGGCGCAGCACGCTGTGCTTGTCATGTCTCTCTTTAGCATATATAAATACAGTATTTAACATCAAACATGTAATCAGCAGGTGAAGCTCTAAGAATGATGGGAATTGGAGTCCGGTGTTCCAGCAGATAACATTCAGAGGCCATGCCCACAAGTCTCTTTAACTGTGCTTCACAATAAGAGACCTTTTAAGGTGTAACATCACTTCTGACCTGTGTTGCGTACAAGACGTGAATGAAAATAAACTTTGTAAAATGAAATCAAAATGAAACAAAAAA
Source organism: Polypterus bichir lapradei (assembly GCA_026402145.1). Taxonomy (NCBI): domain Eukaryota; kingdom Metazoa; phylum Chordata; class Cladistia; order Polypteriformes; family Polypteridae; genus Polypterus; species Polypterus bichir. The sequence continues at coordinate 55,812,465 of JANRMT010062840.1, read as the reverse complement.
AAATCTCAAAAACAGAAAGTACACACTACAAAGACACACGTAAAAAAATGTGTTACTATAACACAAAGGAGATGACTGTATAGGGAAACAAATATTGCTTCCTGCCTTCAGGACAGTAAAGATCAAGTACAGTACATGTTCTATAATGTTTTGTGGTCAGAGGAGACAAAAGGAAATGATTTTGGTCAAATGACACAGAGTTACTGACACACAGCACATACAAGCTGTGAAGAAGAGGAACTTGGCATGAAACGGACTCCACGTAAAATGGCTTGAAGAGACGAAATTCCACATTTTAGAATATCTAACGTAGAGCCCTGAACTCAGCTGCACTGAAATGTGGTGGCATCTGCAGAAGCAGTTCAACCCACAAAGTCAAACAGATATGTCTGTAGAGGTTAGGTGAGCCAAGTCTGTCTGAGACACTGCCCGAGTTTGATCAGCTTTGACAGGGTGAGTTTGGTTATTGGGATTGATACGCATGCTCCCTGGGACAGTGTGTCTTTTAAGATTTGCACCTGTAACACAACAAAAGTGTATCCTCAGCTAAGATTAAAACAAGGTAATACGGTACTAACGAAAGCAGACCTGGTAACGATGCGGCTTTCACACTTATGTATAAACATCTGAAGGACGGCCACTGGACAGTACAACTGCCCTGTGATTTTTCAACGTGGTCTTTGACGACTGTCCTAAACATGAGCAGCCGAAGAGGTTTTCAGTCTGTTCATGGATGAGCTTCTAGAGGTCAGGTTCACCTGTTTAATGCTCTTTGGGAACAGTCATTGTTCCAGAAGTAGCCTCGTTTTGTACTCAACATGCATGCTATAATAAGATGAAGCCAGGCTCACAGACCAGCGTGATGCACTGAGTGTACAGAACGTCACACCAGTTAGTAAAGCTGTGGATCACATACTCTCCCATCTTTCATTATAAAACAGTAAGGTTCTTAAATAATCTGCAGTGCACTATTTTTGTATTAGTTATGATGCTGATGAAGATGAGATTGCATTTCAGGAACACAAATGATTGTAAAGGGTTCACAAACCTTATATTCACCAGAGTACCCAGAACAGGTTTATTGACACCCGAGTCCATACTCAGTAAAGCGGGCACATCCACGGCAGAGGTTTTGTGTAAACAGCTCCATGAGACGTTCATCTGCCTGCCACTTGGCTGTGGACGTATGGAGCAATTTAGTAATATTAATAAGGTGCAATGTAGGATTTGTGAGGAGTGCCCTGGCTGGCAAGAAGTTCAGTGCCACCTAAAAGGCTCTGAGGCAGCATGTTGTCATGAGAGCCATATTTAGAAAGAAAAATTCATGCTGGTGACTTAAATGGAATACTCCATTTAAAAATGACATTTTTTTTATATGTCACTTACCTCGTGCAGTTTGTAGTGATGGCCAAGAAAAATGTATGATGCAATACAAGTAGATGACAACCAGTGCCGCACAACAGCAATGTGAAAAATGTCTATGGAGAGAAGGAAAAAAATCATGTTATTACTCTTATTACATAATTCACATGTCCACTCATTTGTTCACAATGTACAAAACACTTTTTTTTCTAATATAATAGATACTTTTCAGAAAAATCAGTGCACATGATAAAAACAAAACTAAAGTCTCATGGAATTGAGTTTTTGAATTGAAGATCTGTCTCTCCCCCAAAAAGCAGTTTTTTTTAATCTTCATTCTGCATGAAAACATAAGATTGAAATCTTCTTAGCCATCACTACAGACTACAAGCGGCAAGTAAAATAAAATAAAGGATCACTCCACCCTACCATTTTTTAAGAGTCTTTTTGGTTGTGAGTATCATTAAGGGGTGGTATGCCCAGCATGGCTGTGTTCCCCAAATTCACAGTGGGCATCAAAGAGGTAGTATGGCCCTGGAGGAATGACAGGATAGCAAGACAATTTCTTTCAGACCAACAGATAGCAGCAAAGAGAACCTCTTCAGGATGGGGAGGACCAACAGTAAATAGGCAGGTTGTAAGCTCTTTAAAGGCTTATCAGGAACTATCAGATAGCATCTCTGGCCCCAGATGGGTTTGATCTAGAAGTACTCCTCAAGCGCTCCAGCACTCCATGCTAGGACCAAACTCAGTCCGTCTTGACTTGAGAAATCAGTTATGTGCATGACAAAAGGTACACCATATGGGAAAAGAGGCAAAGGTGCAAGGAGTACTTGATTGTGACTGTGGGAGAGTGGAGACCCCCACCAGATAGGAGAGCATCCTGCTCAGGAAAGTCCACTGGGGCAGTAGGTCTTCTGTTTTTAATGATATTTTACACGTTATTCTACTCATTAACTTATTGTGTCTGAAACAATAATTCCTTGATTTTTCGTTTTGCTGTCAAGAGTGGCTTATGGACATGTAAAAGAGTTGAGCGGACATCTCTCAAAGTAACTATGAAACAGTAAATGAATCAGTTGAGAATGTGAGGCCAGGCTGAATGTTTTTCTTTTTAAGACAAAGGATTATGATTTTTCTCTAAATCTTTAGAAACGGGAAGTTTTCAATAACTTGCACAATGCGTCCTATTCCATAAATGGTTTGCTAGTTTCCTTGAAGAACAGGCGTACCAAATTTCAGCAAAACCGGCACACTGGGAGCTGAGATAGACAGATATGACGACAGCAGTAGGTGGTTTGCATATTTCTTGGGAACACATTGAAGAAGAAAGTGCGTTAAGGCCTCACAAAACCACAGGGGAAAACAAATCTGGGTCCCAGGTGTTATGATTTGTGCAGAATGTAAGGCTTCAGAATGGAGGTTGGTGAGGCCCAGCTCTGTCAAGATAGGCTCCAACTCCCTGTCAGCCTTGATTGGTTAGGTGGGACGGGGGCTTCATAGGTCACAAGGGACAATAGGAAGCAAACAGCGTACTTAGGGGATCAGGTGGGAAGCTGCAGCCTGTTGAAATCATGATGGTGGTGAAAACCCTGGAGGTCTCTTGAGAGCCTGACCCTGTGCCAGGAGGACTGCGTACGACCTTGTGCACATCATCCGACTGTTCGGGGGGCCCACTGACTGACATTAAGTGTTTTCATTTCCTCAGCCACAGACTGGCTCTTCTCACAAACCTCAGAAGGACACCATGTTCCATTTGCCACTGCTGGAGACTGTTACAGTGCTGCCAAGTGTCCACAGGTAAGCAACAAGTGGTGTGCGCCATGGCATGATCTTGTGAAGCTGGGCTTAAAGAGTGTTCACACATGGAGAAGAACTTTTGGCACTGCCAGTTCTGAAGTTGGTACCACTATGTTCAACTGCCCAGGTGACACTATTGAATTAGGACATTTTTATCTAATGAAAGAGTATTTAGTGAAAGTTAGTCAAACTGAGCGAAGTGAAAAAAACGATATGCATCAGGGCGAGTTGGGCAAAGCCAAATACTCATTTTTATAAGACCACTTAAAAAAAGAAAAATTAGAGAAGGCCAACACAACATATTCAGAGTGACTTTAACAAATGCACTATCACTGTTGTGTTAGAAAATAAGCTTGAGTTTTAAAAGAGAGACTTTTGTAACTCCCAGATGTGTTCAGTATGGCCAACAGCTTTAGCAGCTCTCAATAGCTGAAATTCAGCCTGCCAGCTCAGGGTTTCGCTTCCACTCACAGCTAACGTTGTGCCAATGATGTCAAAGGCAAGATTCCCCCTGGCCAGCTAACTGTAAGGGGCTTATCGCACAACTGGAAGTGCCCGCTTTGGGTGTACGGAGCCACTTACAGGATGAGTGACTAGCGGGGACGCTCTGAGCAGAGCCAACACCTAATCAGCTCCTAAGACTAATGAGCGCAGGCTGATCACAAAACATCATAAGGATTAACAAGTCAGTTAAAGTGAAATGGCATACGGGGGACAGTCAAGAGGTGGTCCAGTAGCTGATGAACTGACTTGTTTACCAGATTTGAAACAAATGATTTCAGTATACATGAAGCACAGGTAAGGAGTGGGCTCTGCAGAGATGGCAGCAACATTACTGGGATGGACGTCCACATACCTGATTTGAGAGCGGTCTACTCCTTTCTTGGTGCTCCTGGTTCCAATGTCAGAACTCTGCTTCTGGATTTTTCTCCAGCATTCAATACCATCCTGCTTCACATACTGATTGGGAATTCAACAGCATGAATGTCAACCCAGCTGTTACATCATTGATTCTGGACTTTGTTTTAAAGCAGTTGGATTAGTTCAAGTATATGAGACATTTTCAAAGGTGACTCTCTCAGATACAGGGGGCTCCTCGAGGCGGTGCTGTTAGTATTTACACTCTATGCAGTACTAGTGACCTGAGACGAGACAGTGACCATCGTTCACTTATCAAGTATGCTGGTGACACTGTGGTGATAGGATGCATACTTGGGGAGGATGGAAGGCATAACTTCAATTAAGGACCTGTTTAGTAAATTGGTGCAATAAGACCCTCTAACTCTGAATGTCAAAAATGACTAAATAAACAAGATTTGACTTTAAGAGGCAGAAATCTGTATGTTAACTATTTGTTCTGGGGAAGAAGGTAAAAAAAGTGACTACATATAAATGTGCAGGAACTCACCTGGCTATTAATCTAAATTGGAATATTAGCACAAAAGTATCTATTCTAAATGCAATTAACACTTATTTATAAACGTGGACTATTTAAAGTGGACAAGGACATCGTGCTGTCCCTTAATTGCAGTGTGATCCAGCCTGTCATTACCTTCAGTTTCATTGCCAGCTTTTGTGTTCTGACATTAAAATTTCAAAAACTTGAAAAATATATGAAGTTTGGAGCAAATACTAAGGAACCTTTCTTAAATACTCCAATGATTTTATTCCCACAATTTTACTCCACAAAAATGACGTATTGCACCACAAGAATGCAGGTCTCTATTCTGGGCCCCCAGTTCATTTCTACCTTTGGAGTGTCCTCCATCTCCTGTAATCCAAAGACAAGCAGTCAGCTCCAACCTGGACCACATGAAATGAGAGTGGTGGGCTACCCCGGCCATCTCTTCTCTCCATTAATCACCTATTAAGCTGCTTTATTCTCCACACCAAAGGTGACTCTTTAGTGCCCTCCTCTGGACAATCTATTGGGTCCTTCTTCAAGTGTATCCTGTTTTTAGGTACATCCTTTATACAAAGTGCCAAATAAAGGAGAGACATGGCAGTTGCATCAAACTCACCAGCCTTCTGTTCATTCATGAACTTCATATTTAAACCATTCATTTGGTCTGACCAAAGACTAAACAGACAGTTAAAGGACACCTTGGTGAGGACTGCCATGGGAAAAGATTAGCAAGATCGTCTCTGTACATATCATTAACCTTTCACTCTTTGTTTTTTAGGGTCGCTTCAGTGTTGATCTCTCTGGAACAGGCTTTTATATCACTGAGGAAACAAAATGGGTCTCCCAAGGAAACTACGCTGTGGCTGAGATGAAGAGATCTCCGGTAAGCCGGCTCTCATTTTTTTTCCTTAGTCTATGCAATCAATTCAGATTCTTCAGTTTCTCCATTATCACCTCATCGATATTAGCAATTTATTTATATAGCATCTTTAAAAGTAAGTTCACGAAGTGCATAAGCTAACCTAAAACAGCTCCGGGTCAGTGGCCATGTGGAGTCTGCATGCTCTCCTGACGTCTATGACCATTCTACTCCAGGGTAGGTTAAGTGGTGTGGACTCTGGGATGGACCCTGTCCGATGCGGTTTCCTGCCAGGATAGGCGCTGGCACCTCACAACTATGAACTAGATTAGCTGAAGGAAAGAAACTTTTAATGTTTATTTTGAAAAAAGTCTGCATGAACTGAAACATTACTTTTACATTTAAATATTTACCACACACGTATCCAAAGTGTGTCACAAATTGCAATGTTGTAACCGATTTCGTTGCCCTGCAATCGGTGAGTCAATTTTCTATTTCATATAGCACAGGGGTGTCCAACTCCGGTCCTGGTGGGCCGCTGTGGCTGCAGGTGTTCATTCTCACCCTTTTCCTAATCCATTTTCACTGCTAATGAACTCCTTTTCCCTTCATTTTAATAGCCCTGCTTTTAAGGATTCAGGCCTCTGAATTGATTTGTTTCTTCATTAAATGGCAGCCAAACAGAAATGAGATGTGAAACGAGCCGACAGATGATCAGCTAAACAGGAACATCAAACTCCAGCCAGTTTCACTCCAACCAGTTTCTTGATAAGAAGCCATGCTTGCTGTTAATTAAAGCCGTTACTGAATATCTGGACTTCTTGCTACTCTCATTTTGCCACAGCAGACTGTTGATTTTCTGTTTTTTCTAAGACCACCATCAAGATGTTTTGGTGACCTGAGCAGACCAACATAAACGAGACCCTCACCTTTCTTTATTTTGCAGTTAGCTGATCATGTGACGGCTTGTTTTGTGTCTCATTGTTTGGCTGCTCATTAAGGAAAGAGAAACAACAAAGGGGTCCGAGTCACGTCAATTAAAGTGAAGGCCAAACGAGTGAATCAGCAACAAAAATGGCTCATCAATTAAGAAGATGGTTAGAATGAAAACGTGCAGTCCACCAGGACCGGAGTTGGACACCCCTGATATAGCACCTTTCATAATGAACCCAATGCCATCCTGTTCTGCAGAACCCCTCCTCCCCATATATCAATTTTACTTTGTGAGCCCTTATGTAAATTCTTCAGGGTGACATAGTAGTTAGTCAGGAACGACCCTGCCACCTGTCCTGTATATTATGGTTGCCATTATGACAGTGTTGCACAGAGATCAATCAATATACCATACGGTATATCATTAGCTTCATTCTGTCCCGGAGTACGGCCTTTTCTTATGGCTATGAGGATCTGAAAGTTGCACCGTTAAAGGGAGGCTAACAAACGTCACAAGACCTGCCATGTAAAATACAGCAGACTGCTCATCTCTCTGTAGCAGGACTTGACACTTAACTTTTACCGGGTTATGATCTTTGTATTTTATATTGGTATGCCTTGTACTGTATAGTGTCGTATAATACACATTTTTTAATGGCCTATCTTGAAGTACTGCCAAAGCAGACAGTTGATGCTAGCATTATCAACAGCAAATAACAACAAATACTGCAGGTGTATATGCTATTATAAATATATGGAAAGCTTTACAAAGGGGTCACAATTCTGACTTCACTTTCTATGGATTTACATGGTTCTGTCATCTGTGAGAATAATTTTGACCTGTAATCAAACATATAGCTTAGCACAGTCACCAGCACTGGAAAGTGCCGCAAACCTTTTAAATTAAAGGAAAACTCCACCCATAAATTACATTTTTTAATGTTTCCTATTCCTTGTAGTTTGTAGTGATGGGTGAGAAAAAAAATGTAATCTGATGTTTTTGTGAAGAACGGGCATAGCAACATCTCTGACAGAACAGCAAATATCAAAAAACATTGACGAAAAAACCTGCCATTACTCGTGTCGCATAATCCACACATCAGGCCATCGAGCCATATGCGGACAACATTCCAAAGGCACGTATTTTTATTTTTGCTAAAATATTTAAATAAATACCTCTGGAAAATGAAAGTAGTCCATAAACAGTGACCCCTTCACATAGGGTTGTACTTTTGAATTGAAGACCCTCTGGCCTTCACTGCTCTAATCTTCATGTTGATAATCCCTGACTTCCCATATAACACAGTGACGAGTACATTCATTCTAAAGACGCTGAGCGAATGTTGTGTTAATCACCCAATAACTACACCATAAAACAGAAATGAAGGGCAACTCATCCGAGAGTTTATAGAGCAACAGTGAAAACGTGAAAATTACCAAATGCTGCCCAGAATTACAGGCCATGTCCTACTTCAGTGGGCTAAGGAACCTCAGTCCTCAGTGGGGAAGGGACATCATGAAGGTGCATTTGGTTTTGAAAATCCTGCTTGAAAGAAAATAACCCAAGTGAAATCTAGCAGAGGTCTTCCACTTAACATGTACACAGCGACACCTAGTGGGACAGTGTGGAAGTGCTCCTTACAGAGACGGTGTTTTCAGAAAATGAAAATGCTCCTTATCTTTCCGTGTACAGAGCTCAGATCGCACTCTCCGACACCATCATTAGTGAGGTGAACTCCCTGACATCTGAATGTCTGTGTTCCTTACATGAAACTACCACCTTACCCTGAAGTAGCTGTACCCCTGACTACATCACCCTCTTGTGTCCTAACCTCATTACAGGGTCCTTATTGTCACATGTAGTGAGTCCAGTGAAATTCTTACTTCCATGTGATAATTAACATGCCGCATGTTCCCCTTATCTGGTGCCATGCTTAGTGAGTAGAACTGCCTTACCTCAAAACGTGTGTCTTCCTGGCCTGACACATCCTGTGTGGTTTCTCCTTCTGAAGACCTGAGACATGGTGGGGCAGACCCCGACAGTTCCCTGTTTTACCTTATGATAAGCATTTAGGTTAAAGGAAAACTCCATTCAAAAGTCATCACCAACGTATGCCAGGACCAGTGAGGGTAGGGTAAGGGGCACACCCAAACAGAATGTTAGTAATAGTTAAGAGGTCACTAATCAATCTGTGGAAAGCAGATGGAGACCATTGGACCACAACACAGGACAGGCAGTGCATTAAACCCACATCCCTGGAGCCAACTACTGTGCCACAATGCCCCCCTTGTCATGTCAAGTGATTTTGAGACCTTGGCAGTGTCCACAAAGAGACTGGATGAGATACTGAAGTAAGTGGGTTAGTGAGATGGATCAAATGGTGTGCTGCGCTCTTAGTTATTCTTTAGCACCATTGACCCATAGTGCTGTACAGTTTGACTGTATGTATCTTTTATATAGGATCACTTTCAATTTGACAAGTCACAGCCATATTCTTTATTTTTATTTCTCTTATTAAGCACTTGTAATACATCACTCCACCACAGGAATGAAATGGCATTTGCTAGTGGAACAGATAAGGTGTGGATTGTGCCAGCCTGGTGTTATTAAAACTAGCAGCTACTGCTGCGCCACCCCTGCATGGTTAGCACGGTGGCCCTGGAAGGTACCTGGTGGCAGGTCACAGTCTCTGTCCTAACGCACTGTGTCACTTTGAGGGCGACGACAGTAAAGTGTAAATCCCAAAGTGGTTACTCCATCACCAGTGCTGACCTTCTTAATGTGACTGTACTCCAAACCGTTTAATAAAATCACATTCACGTGTGGCTGCTTCATGGATGAAGCCTCTTGAATCTGAAGCTCACTGCCTGCTAAGAGTTTGTATGTTCTCCCTGTGCTTTTTCCATCCCGCAGAGGTAATTCCAAGTTGGGCCAGTGGTGGCAGGTGTTGCTCTGTCCACGGTTGGTCCCTGATGCTCCAGCACTCTATGACCCTAAACTAAACGGTTTTGTAATTCTATTCAAGACCTGCATTGGTGCTGGGACTTGGGGTGATGCTTCCTGCCATAAGGTGTTATATTTTAAATAGTTTACTGCTTGTAAATACAATATTGAAAAATATCTCATTTAAATCTGTGTCATTCATCCAGGAGGCCACTACATAAAATAATGATTCATTGATTAAAACTCTTCCTACTCCTCGTCCTTCAGACAGACATGCTTACATCCGTCCAAACCCAATTAGTTTAGCTTTAGAGCCAAGGTGGGCCGCCAGTCCTGGGATCTCATGTTGGTGCGCACAGTGGAGCTAAGCTGCCTCACACATGGCTACTGATGACCAGGTTGTGAAGGTCAGGCCGACTTGAATGGTCCACTCTGGGAATGCAACCTGCACCTCCCGATTTCCTCCAACTTTCCCCTGAGCCCCTGCTGATTTCCTGACGAGTTAGAGAGAGTTAAGACAGCGGCTTTCTCATGTTAATCAAGTAAACACTCGACTTGGCAAGAGAAGAAAAGGGGCCAGGGGTGCTATAATCCTTAAAAAGACAAGTTGGCCTTCAATGGTGTCTTGTTTACCCACAACAAACCACTTCATGTCTGAGATGTAGGCTTCTGACAAGATGCTGAAATTCGGAGGGTCTTGAAAATACAAAACATAGAAAAACACCCCAAGGTTTGTTGAGTCTACTATGTCAAAGTCTGCGTAAACAGAAATTAGGCTTTGTTCTTTATTTTTTTTCATTAGGTTGAAATATAATTATTATTTTTGCTGATTAGCGCCTGACAGCCATCGACCGTATACTTCTATATGTACGTCTCTCAGTGGCACATAATTATGTGTAACGAGTATCATCATATTCAGTTACTTTAGTCGGAAAGAGAAATAAAAATAAATCTTAACATCACTGCTGCTCTGCTTGCTGCGTAACTCGTATATGAAGTTAAACAACACAGCAATGTGGACAACACCATTTAGAAGGTTCTAGCAGCTCGGGCACCGGACTTTGAACCCATGAAGTCACTTAACCCACTGGGGGACACGCCTGCACCGTTCTGAAACTGTAGGGTGGCCAACTCTGATCCTGGGGGGCCGGTGTGGCTGCAGGTTTTCTTTCCTGCTACTTTCTTAATCGGTGTCCAATTTCTGCTGCTAATTGACATGTTTCCTTTATTTAATTGGTTTTTAACACTTTAGTCTTCTGCGCTGCTTATTTTGTTAAATGGCAACCTAACAAAAACAAGCTGCGAAGTCGGCCAACAGATGACCAGCTACTCTAAGTTAGGCCCACAAACCCCAACCTCGTTCTTAATTAGAAATCAATTCTTGTTGTCAATTGAACTCCATGACTTGTCAGGGTCTCATTCTGGCACAGCAGACATTTCTAACGGTTGATTTTTATTTTTCCAAGAGCATCACCACAATGTTGTGTGGACCTGAGCAGAACGACACTCCTGAGACCTTCACCTTTCTTTATCTTATTATTTAATACGCTACCGTGGCTGTCCGTTTGTCTGTCCAGGATTTTAAATCACCTCGCAAACCGTTTGACCTAAAATTTGGTACACACATACTATGTGACCTCTACTGTCTGCTTTCTGGGTTTTGATTGACCTCCAAGGTTACTCCTCTTTTTATTTTTATTTATTGTAGAATGAACTCTTGGCAGCAGGGTGGCCGTGTGGTGCATGTGTATGGGTGTCGTTCTCATCCCTACCACCTTCGCCGTCACTTCCCCTACCTCTTCATATCTTAAATCATTCTTGAGGCAGATTGAAGACTTGAGTGCCAGCTTAAGTGAAAAATTAAGAAAAACATACCAAGTAATTGCAACACAAACACTGACTTAATCAGTGTTAACACAAAAAGATGGCCGACGAAAAGAGTAGAAGCGGGCCGTTAGGGTGGAGAAAAGAAGAGCTGCTCAGGAAGCATCAAGCGCATCAACCTCTGAGCAAACTAATGATCAATGTACAGAGAAAGAGGATGACACCTAGGAACGCTCAAGTCAACTGGATAACGTGTGGTGCCCCATTACTGGTTCACAAATGTTGCAGGATGGACTCAGGTTAGCTGGAAAGGTGTTGGCTCATTTTGTATCTTGTTATTTTGCAAGTAATTAAGAAAAAGAGAATTAGGGGAGTCTAAGCCTTAAATAACAAGTCAATTACAATTAAGGCAAAAGGGGAAGTGGCGAACACAGACAGCTCTATCCGAAGACGAAAAGGATCAGGTGCTTATTATTATACGAGACCAAATGGACAAGCCGTCTACCACATAAACATGAGCTATGAATTGAGTAATTCGATCCAAACCCATCCTAAATGGGTAGCACAGTAATTATGTGTATATATTGTATATAAAAATTAAAAAAGACACTACAAAGGTTATCCTGAAGTAATAATATGGTATATAGAATAACTGAAAATTTGCTGAAACTGTTTCCTATTTATCCCACAAGTGATGATGCAGTGCAGTCATCCATTTATTATTTTTTAACAATAGCTATGGCCAGATGACAACAGGAAAAAAGGCAGTGAAAACTCCACAAAGCTGGATCCTGCCTATGGTCTTCATAGTTTGGTTGACCTTGGCATTTCGATTGTCCACTGCTGATGACTGAGAGATCCCTAAAGATGTGCATGTAGGTTAATCGGGGATTCTGAACTGCTCACGTACTGCACTCTGTGTATTGTGTGACCGTGAGCAGTGGCAGCTGAAGAGTACATGGCATTCCCAGGCTGGGGTAGAAGAGATGCCCCTCTTGGAGATCGCAGTGCATTCATATTTGTACATATATGATGTCACAGAGCATCAGGAGAGGGGGTGCACCCCTTGGAGATACGAGTACAATGTGGCATGCGAGTGTATGAGTGGGCCCTGTAAGGGACTGGCATCCATCCAGGGTTGTTTCTTTTCTTTGCACCCAAAACTACCAGTCTGCAGCCCCCTGCAACCCAGATGTGTAATTAAGCACTAATGAGAAATGTACGTCTTGTATGAAACAGGTATGCAGTGCTACTGGCTGCTAAATGGCATTGTGCAGTACAAGTAAAATTTCAAAAAAGCAAATGCAGATGTAAAATGAAATGTACAAAAAATATGAAAAGCGCTGATACAGGCCTAAACAATCCACTTTGGACTTATACTACATATACAATACATATATACAGTATATCATAATATGTACAATAAAATGGATAAGCATGAAAGACACGGATGCAGGCCTAAACGATCCATTTAAGGACTTGATGTCAGAGATGAATTTCTAACAATTCCTCTCTTTGCCCACAGGATGGCAGCAGAGTGACTGGAAAGTGTGGTGGCTACTGTGGGAAGTGCACGCCGTCGTCTGGCACAGGCCTACAGGTCGGGGTGTAGGTGACAGAGGTGAGTGACGACCTCCTGGATTGCAAAGACTTGCCTGTCTGTTGATATTTGTTGATTAGTTGACATCCTTTGTGTTAAATCTCATCTTTTTAACTTTCTAACAGATTTAATAGAAGTTAATTTGTTTTCATTTGATGCTCTTATGTTTGCTTTGCAGATACTTTGGAAAGAATCCAGCCATCGGCAGTGTCAGAATCTTACGTTATGTTACCTTGGAGGCCTGTAAGCTGTATATACAGAATATTGTGTACATTTTGTACATACCTGAACTTTATTTATTTATATTTTTATAAGATGCATGGTCTATGAAGTATACTTTTGTTGTTCAAGTGCATTTTTTCCATTAACTCGCCTCGTTTCTAAATCTGTTTTTTGGGTCAGTAAGTCATTATTCATTTTGGTGCTGCTGTCCAGGTCCATTTCTTGGGACACCAGGAGCTGCCCAGGATTCACACAGCAGGTGGTGCTGCTGCCCTCTTAGCATAGCCCAGGTGCAGGTACCTCGTCTCCTGCTGTGTGGTGATTCGGCTCCTGGCGGGCTTGTTGACAGGGCTGTGCTGTAATCTCTTGTCTTTACCAACATTTGAGCATTAGTGAGTATACATGGCCAAGATGAGGCCTCCGACCAGCGTGAAAGAGCTGCACATCTGCCCACCCGGCTCTCTGCACCAGCAGGCCTCAGGTGTGACCGATACTGTTGCAAAATGGCAGTAAACACCATTGCCACTACCGCCACCAGCAGTATTCAGCATTAGGGATGCTTTAATTGCACGCCTCGTTTTTTAAAGTTGTGCTTTTTCCTTCCCTTTTTTTGGCGACTTCTGGATTTTGTTACCTCTAATGTAAAACCATGACCTAACAGGTGTCAAAATGTGAAAATGCTTTACTGTGATGAAAATAAGCAGGACGTGACCCTCTCTGTGCTGCCACTAGCCTGCCACCTTGTACCCAATTACGGGTACTACAGCCCGTCACTTAAGTGCCTTACATTGCCTATCGCAGGAAGCCCACAGTCTCACCAGTCTGAGCTGGTGTGACAGCATGGCTAAATCTCCAAAGGTTACCAACCAGAACCCTGACAGTGCTGAAGACGCTGGCAGGTTTCTCTCTCAGACCTTCAGCAAGTTTAATTTGGGAGGGCCTACCAATCAGATTCAACGCTCAGTCCACTGAGCACCCAGTGTGCTGCTGCCAGATTACATTATTCGACCCAGAAGGCAGGCTCAAGACTAGAATGACTGCTGTCGATTTAGTTGACTCTTACATAGCGCTCTCCTCAGTAGCCTGTCTTACAGAAATGAAACATTTGTGTCAAGGGGTTGGAATTGGTGCCAGGCCAAAAATAAGGAAATTAATAAAGACAAGAAGCAACCCACAGTAGTCTGAAAGTCAGTCATGTGACTTGAACAGATGCCCTCAGTATCACCCAGAGTGCTCATGGCTGATGGGGCTGGAGTGCCACCCTGTGGGAGTACTCTGTTAATGCACTGCCAGTGAGCTGAAGGTCAAGGCTGGCAAAGGCACATGTGTCAGCATCGGAACCCAAATCAATCCAAAATAAGGCAGTGAGCTGAGATGGCATCATTTAATAGAAACTCTGACTTGGGTAAAGCAGGCACTGGCAACGGATGAATGGATTCAATAGAAAACCGGCATCTCATGTTAAAAATTCTTACTGCATGTCTCTGAATGTGCTAAGACACGTGGGCAGTGCCATGTAGTCAGCAGGATATGGCCTGGTTAATACAAGCAGATGACGCTGCTCATTTCGGCCTGCTGAATGGAGATTGTTGTTCATTTATGGTAGCGAAGGGCAACTTCAAAAAGACAGGCTTGGGGAAAGTGTGCACTCTTACAAAATCAAGGGTAGGGATGGCAATTCAAACAGCTGAGAATATGTAATGTCCATGCTGGGTGAGGTAGTGGGGGACAGCGTTGTCATTTGGGAATACAACCCGTCCCCAATGAAATTTAGAATTCTAGTTGTGACTCTGATAAGTTTTGGGGACAACTCACTGGCATGAAGATTCCTTTGTAGTGCAGGTTGAGCTATCGGACCAGTGACAATGACAGCAGGACCTCTCTGTGTATCCCTTTAACTTTGGGGCCCTGAGCAATTAATACACGGACAGACACCAGAATTATTTGGCTTGAGGCTTCACAGCTAAGGGGGCACAGAATGGGGCATTAACTCTCCCAAAAAAGCGGGATGAAGAGGCAAAGGGCCCCCCCAAAATAGGTTAGGATCCTAAAACACACACAAAAGTAGCCTGGAATGAAAATCCAACACAAGCAAAGTATAGCAACCACAAACAGAACTGCTTATCAGGGGTCTGGGTGGCCCACAGACATCAGTGGCATGCCGAGGTGAAGGTATTCGACAAATAGCGTTGGTTGGCCCAGGGTTCTTCACATTGGCCTTAACAAAGAACAACAAGGTAAGAGCTGTAACTTTAGCTGATCATTCTGGTTACTGCCCAGTGCTGGGATGCACTGCCAGACAGGTTTGGGGTTCGGCAGGTTGAGCCCCCCTACTTTATAAAGGTACTGAACAGAGTGATGAAGAATACAACCGTAAGGCCTACTCAAACCGCATGACCACTTCACTCGTACCTCAGATCAGTCGCATCACTTACTCAGTCTCGACTTCCCTCCATCCAGTATTATTATTATCCTTATTATTGTTCGTTTTTTTTTTTTTTTTGTCTTCATTGTCTTATGTTATTTCCACAGCCTATGGAATCAGTGTGGTTACTTCGGGTGCTCCTGTGCTGTGGTTCGAGGGCCCTCAGGGGTCACTATTGATGCTACTGTCATACTGTTAAGAGCATCAATTGGCATTTACTACATTTAAATTATTGACGGATAACTATTGTCTTGTTTGTGTCTAATTTGTGTTTATTAAAATAAGCACTGAGATGTGTCACTTGTACTGTTTGCCATTTACAAAATAAATTATTTTCCTAGACATGTCAGCTTCTGTTTAATTACTTTTTACGGATTCTGGGATCGTCCCATTCCACCGCCTCTGAGCTAAAGAATGGGAGAAAGTGAACTACAAACCTGCTGAAGTAGAAGACCACTCCAGGTGGTGGGACGCTGGTGACAGCTTGTGCCGACCCTCCTATCACTTTCTCCTCTGCCCGAGTAGTCTTCAGTACCGAATGACTACAGGGTTCACACACCACAATTTAACGTAAGAGATCTGAGCCCAAATGCTGCCGAGTGCTCTCTCATTCTGTTCAAGTCACTTTGTCACATAGTCCACAATCCTAGTTTTTTGTCACCTTGTCCACAATTCGGCACCATCACGCCGTAACACACAGTAGGACTCACCTCATTCCAACACTGGGTAACCCCCATTATGGTGTTCCTCCTCGCTCCTGTCCAGTTGTTGACGTGTCCTGAGGTGCCGCGAGGTTCACCACCACCACCACCACAGCAGACAGACAGTCCTGGGCACAGGAAGAAAAGTGAAAGTCAAATGACGAGCACAAGTCAGAGACCAGGAGATCAAAAGACTTGAGCACCAAAATGCCACCCAAAGGACCACAGTTAAACTTTCAACAAGACACCCTAACACTTTTGCCTAAGACAACAAAGACGCTGTTGTAGCAGAATAATAAATGGTAAAAGAACCAAATATTACATACTTAATACAGAAGATACACACAAAGTGAAAATAAAATAATAAACTTCAAACCACAACATAAAACCATCAATTTAAAAAAACGGATGGAGAAAATGAACTGCAGACAAAGTTTGGTCAGATTGCAGATTCGCAGCTCGCAGTCCAGCCAGCTTCCTGCCCTGAATGAACATCCTTTGTTAATTTTCTGTGAGTGACCAACCGACAGACAGAGAATGGCTCAGCCGTGCCCACATTAGTAATTTAAAACGCGCGTGTAGCGTAATACCATTTGGTTCTTTTTCAGCACATTTACCTGCTCTCTTTACAGATTTGTTTCATAAGGAACACAAACTCAGGCACAAAGCTCTGTAGTCGGAACACAGTGTGTGCTCAAATTCTGGGCTGGTGTCGCTACCCCATCTTTCTCATTTCCATCACAATGCGCCCAAACGTAATCTAATTCTGCGTTCTGGAAGCTGGAGCCAGCAGCATCAGGAGCAGGACAGGAGACCGTCCTTCATAAGGCATCCACGCGCACGCTAACCCCAGTCAGGCCTGCCAGGTGTGCCCAAATCGGTGGGGTTAAGACGTTGCATTCTGAGGGCCATGGGGAGAACATACAAAGTCAACACAAAGATAGTGACTGGTCTAGTGATGGTGACAGAGTGGAGCGCGGAGAAAACGGCACGCCATGACATCACTGGCCACAGAACATTTGTTACCATGTGACTCGCTTATGGCTGATATAAGTGCTACACAGCCCCGTGACGCTAGCAGTCCTCATACATAAGAGTTTTGTGCGATTCTGTAAATAAGCACAGTGTAAAGTGAGCCCCATGTCCATTGTCACCATCCATCCTGAACGGTCTACAGGCCTTGTAATCTTAGAGAGTCGGAGGCAGTTGGTGATGCAATCCCGTGATGCCCAGTCGTCTGGTGTGACAAACCAACGACTCGTCCTTGTCAGGTCTGACTTGGTCTTCAGTTGCAGATGTGTGCATGAGAGCCGACAACCAACAAGTGTTCATCCAGAAGTACTGTGCTTGTAATGCAGCCATGAGGACTAAGGAAGGTGGGTGTTTTAGACCTCACAAAAAAAAGACAAACTCGTCTGTCCGATGTCTCGTGTTTTATGTGCTACGATAGAATGGTGGGGAAAAAAATAGGCAAGGTCATAGCGAAACTTTCTGTACCTGTTAACCCTTTGCACAGACTGTTAGAAAAAGAGGCGAGCACAACTGTGCCTGAAAGTCATCACGCAGTCACCAAACTTGACTTGCCCGGCGACGAGATCACCAGCTGGAGTCGAGCAGAAGTCGTTTTGTGTGGCAGAGGTGTATCCGATGTTGGCGCGCACACTGATGCGCTCTCGTCATTCTGAAGGCTGTGTCTGGGACACATTTTTGTGGACTGTTTCTATTTGTAGTGTGCTTAGTAAACATTGACTTGAATGTTAAACTTGCAGTAAACTGATAAAATTCTTCCCCATTTCTCCACCTCCGCCTTCCTCGTCTCCCTTCATATTTGCTTCCTTCTTTTTTCTTCTTCAAAAACACGTCACTCTGTTGGCTACAGGGACATCACCAACTTGTAAAGTGGCCAAGACGGCACAAACAGGCCAGTGTTGTGCTTTACATCCGCAGCTGGCGTCCGATTGCTTTAATGTGCTAGGACCCCTCTGGTCAGCATGGCTGTCTGGAAGTGGCTGCACAGAACAAAGCAGACACAAAGCACGAGGCTCGCTTTCTTTCGTCTCACTGATTCAGGACTCTCCGGTCACAGAATCAATTTCATACAAACTCTGTTTCATTTCATGCATGAGTGACATTCACTTTGGCCTCAGGGATGATTTCCATGATGAAATTAAACTGCCAACAGAGCACACAATAGGATTTTCAGCTGTCCGGCACTTGGGATCCCCACAGGACCGCTCCGAAGCCCCATCTCCTCAACCGTACATTTTACGCCTTGCTTTATCAGTGGCTACAACTCTCAGTGTTACACATTTACCCACCTGAAGGTTGGCATCAGTGCCCTCCTCCTCAGCCTTCAGCTCAAATGCAAGCAGCAGCATCAAAGCAGCCATTCGGCACCAAGAAGTCGGCCTGTGTGAACAGCTCCAGCCCTGCAGTAAGAGGAGTAACAGAAGTACCTGATTATATAGCTCCTTTCATGTCAGTTACACTGTACAGGCGCTACGCATTTAAGCAATCACACAGAGTCTCGCACGTTTCTCTCAAACGCCAAGCAGGTCTTTCATATACAGCATTTTATATCAGTCAGTCAGGTGAGGTAAGAAGGGCACCAGTTTTCAGTCCATGGAGACGTCCTTCGTCTTCCTGTGTTTCCAGAGCTTCAGACCACCCACACACACACACACACACACACACGCATCCCTTCAGCCCGTTTAACACCCCCCACCCAATCCCCGCACCCCCCGATGTCATTTTGATCAAAATCAGAATTTGTTGTACCGATTCACAGAAACCATATCTGCTTTCCCCCCCCCAAACCGTCTGTAGACTGCAGTGCACGTCTGTGGGTGTCGCAGGTTCTGAAGCTCTAATGAGCGAAGCCGACACACGGTGATGGATGGGCGGATGTGAAAGGCGCTATATGACAGACTGATCAAACAAATGAGCAAACCAACTCTAGTTGGCTTTTACAGGAGATCAATAAATAAATACGCACCTGAGTTATGAAAAAGCAGGCCCAGTCACAGAGGCGCTATAAAGGCGTACCGTCATAGATATGAAGGAGCCCCCGTAGTGTTCGCTGACCCACTTCTGCTGAATATTTTGTTTATTTAAAGTCTTCAATGCCGGGGAATTCACAGCGAGGATGTGCAGCGTTGTTCATAGTGGCTCCGAGTATTGTCCTCATTCTCTGCTCCTCCACTACCTCCAGGGGGTCCACAGTATGTCCCATAACTGAGTCTGCCCTTTTAATTAGCTTGTTGATTCGGTGGGCCTCACTTGACTTGATGTTCCTGGCCCAGCACACCACACTGTGAAGGATGTCACTACCCGCATTAAAGGAGCCCTGCCCTTTCTTCTTCTGTTCCTCCGTGTTACGAGACCAGTCCAGCCTGTCATTGTCATTGTGGACCACCTTCACATCCACTCCTTGTACAGTAACCAGGTGTCGAGGCTCTTGGGTGCTGCTAAGTGTCAATGCACAGTTCTCCACCTGACTCCTGGCCTTCGTCTCGATACGCCTCGTAAGTGCAGAGTCACCTGAGAATTTCTCAAAGTGATAGGTTGAAAAGGAATAGGGTCCACAAAGTTCATTGTGGTGCTCCAGTGCTAGTCACCTCTGCATCCCTGGCACAGTCTTTGAGTCTCATCGACTGAGATCTTCCCGACAGATAGTCCAATAGCCACCCACCTGCATATCAGAGATCTCTGAGCTGACCCCTTAACAGGGATGACTGATTCTTAATGAATGCAATGAACAAATCAGAGACTCATCATCTGCACGGGGCTGGCAGCTTAGCCTGACCTTATGGAGCAAACAGATACGGCACCTACCAGCCCAGTCTTTGTCTGACAGGCAAACTGCGGCGAGTCCAGGTGGCCTACCACAAGAGACCACATACAGTATAGTCCAGGACAGCCTCTTGAAGGTCTTCATGATGTGTGACGTGTGGGCCACTGGTGTGCAGTCGTTAGATGAAGGTGTGCCTGTGGTAATGTGCCTTGCCAGCATTACAAGCAATTAAATAAAATTAGTTAAGTGCCCTTTGCAGTATTAAGCTGTTTGAGGGAAAAAAAAAAGGACAAAAAAGTATAAAGAAAGGAAACTTGCCTTTTTCATTCCTTTTATATAGTGCAGTGAGGCATCTTCGCTGACCATATTAGTGCCTTTAGGGGAGTATCGCAGTGGGTCTCGTGTAGACTGGAGAGATGGCCTTGCCATTGACTGGCCCAGATGACATTGTCAGTCCTCCACTTCTGCGAGTGCCTCCCGCAACCTCATAACACTACAGGAGCAAAAGAAAGTGCGAAGTGACTTAATATTAGTTTACCGCAGTTTAGAAAAGGGATCCCGTGTTAGCAGTTGTCTGGGTTGTAGGAAGGAGGAAAAAATTGAAAAGTGCTTACTTTCACTTAAGGCAGAAGAGCAGACTGCGTCTCAAAGACCGGCACAGCTACACACACGCACGCACGCTGGCTGTTCGAATTTTTATAGTAATTATGCAGGACAGGAGAAGTCACCTTTCGCAGACGCATTCACGTCATCGTGTGCCAATGGAGGGATGACGTAGATCAGTTTAATTGGTTGGCGCGAGGGCACCGATTACAAAAAGGAATTACGGCCTCTAGAGGCTGGTTCTTCTGACTAGATCTTGCTAGAGAAAGGTACTTGGTAGAATAGTGATTTGAATTTACCAAGCACTACTGCTTGTGCCGTGATTATTGTAAATATTAAATATTTTTTTCTTGTATATATAAATATCTCTGGATTAACTTTGGTGGAGGTATTTATTGGGTTGTGGTTATTGGTGCACTGTTTATTTTTGTATATACACTTTTTTTCTGTATTTTGAATATTTTTGGGCGAATCCTGAACTATACACTGTTTGAAGGAGCAGCTTCCTGACTTGTATCACTGTGGAGGAAGACAGCTTCACATTTTGCTTTTGTGTATATATTGGGTTTCACTAGTTTGTGTGTATTTTACTTTGTCATTTGGAGACTTTCAGGCAGCACTGTAAATACTGTATATAGTCATTTTTCAACTCCATTTAATTACCGTTTTTGTGTGTCCTTTGCGGTATTGGACTGTGTATCGATACATAAATTCTGCAGGACATTATTTTTGTTTAAGTGCACCTGTAAATAAAACCTCACTTCATTTTTCAAAAAACCCAACCCTTTTTGTGTCCGTGTATCCCTGTCTTACACCATCATCCTGATCACGCTCGGTCCTACATACTAGACACCTGCAGTGTAGGCTGCCCACCTGCTTTGGAACTGAAACAATACAGGAGGTCTTCTATAGCAGCGACACTTTATGAAGCCTTAGTGACAGTCTGAACAGTGACAGAGGACAGGCCTTAAGATCTGCCAGATGTAGCGGGTATGTTTGAGGGTCCTTTTAAATCTACCTATTTTGGTACCCACCTACCTCTGTTGTGCGTCACTTTTAACACCCTCGGTCCAAAGCTACTAGAAGGCCACTTGCTCCTGCAGGTGACATGTGACTCATCGTCAGTATCGACAAGGAGACATCCAGTTAGGGGTGTGTGTGTGTGCGTTATTGGCTGAAGCACTTTGTGTTTGTGACTTAGGAGTACTTAATGCCGTGAACTGCAGAGGGTTTGCACATTTTCTCTTGCAACTCTGCATTTGTAAAAAGGACAGAAGTCCGTTACACTTGTCAGGTTACCAAGAGACACAACACAACGTCCTCTGTCACTCCGCATGATACTGCCCTTATGCAAGACGGCCACTTCCTGCCAAACACCACTTGTGGCCATTCCACTCTCTCAGAACAGACCTCCTCTAAGACGGCCCGTCACACACATGCCTGCCGCCCTGAGTGCATCAAGACTTCAACCAATGCCATCTTATATCACCGTGTAATAGCCAATCATTCAATGCCCCCCAAGACCAACACTGATGTATGTCTGCTTCAAATACACCACTTGGTCATTGTTTGTGTGGAGCTTGCATGTTCTCCCCATGTGTGTGTGGGATTCTGTCCCACATCCCTAAAGATGGACAGCTTTGGCCCCATGTGGGGGTCCACGTATGCATGAATGGGCCCCTCATTCATGTGCTGGCTCCAGACTGAGTTCTGCTTTCTGCCTTTCCCTGTAACTCTGAAACGGATTTAAGAATTTTTAAAAATGTCCTGTTGTGTAACAAAAGAGAAGTGTGCACCCAGCCACAGCCTGCCATCCTGCTAATGAAGAGGTGCCACCTTGTGCTGGTGCCCAGTGATTCTGCCCTTAGGTGCAATAGATTAGCTTTGAATGAAGTACCCAGTGCTGCCTTTTGGTTACTCACCTCGCTATCTCTGACTGTTTACCCAGCCTGCCCCGACTTGTACAGTTTCTTTCTGTGAGTGAAACAGTAACTATGGCAGGCTGGCATGCCCACAAAATACATCAGTGTGCGCCAGGGCAGCACATGGGCATATTGCAGAGAAATGTCCGACTGCTGGTCCACACAGATAGCCTTCTACTGACCCAACGCCAATTCTAATGGAGATGTGAGAAGGTTGGTGTCTAGGACGGCCCATAGACCTTGACGTGCGTGCGTACATACGTACGCACGCGTGTGTGTGTGTGTGTGTGCCTGACTGACCCCCTGCTTGTACACAAGCATTGTTCAGTACTGGTCTGTATTCCCACACAACTGCAGTACAACCACAAGAAAAGTTTCCATGAGGGCATCCGTTTTGGTTTACAGAATATTTGACAGGAACGTGGTCAACTCGAGTGTGACGTCATTTCCGGTTCCAACATCCGAGGTAAATGGAACGCAGCCTACTGTGCAAATCGATTACTGCTGTCTCAGGTAACTTTGATGCTCAGCAACAAAACATGTGTGGTGCGTGTGCAGGAGTGGCATCTGGGATGTCTGCAGCACGGGTTGCCTCGTCCTTCAATGAAGGAAAGCAGGTCTGAAATCTCAGCTTCATCAGGGAAAAGCCTCAGCTGCAGACTCGTGGTCATCCCAGACTGATGTTCTGATTTATTGCTTGTTTAAAACAATTAGTGGATTGTGGAGGCATTGAGGTAATCAAAGGTGCAGGTACAGCTTGAGGGGCTGGTGATGCCATTAAAACACTAAATGTGATGCGCTGAATGCTCTGTGGCAGCTGCCCACACTCTCTTAGCTCGCTCCGCTTTGCCATATGAAATGTAATCCATTATGTCATTCAAATATGAATAAGAATCCTTAATAGAAATCAGATGCCAGTCCTGTAAAGTGCAGCGACATACAGTACATACTGTCATTGTCACACCTGGCATGGCTATGAGAAACCTGACATCAGGCCTTTGGATTGAAAATGCATCCAAAATATCACAAACAAAGCACTCGGGCCAGGAGGATCCAGAATTCCCAAAAAGAATGTAACATTCTAAATTGCACCCCCCCCACCCACCCCTTATATTACTGTCACCATCATTGTCACTCTGCTTATCCTGATGAGGGCTGCAGCACCAAAACACTGAACTGTACCAAGCAGGCTACCCAACACACTTCCTGGGGGAATTCCCAGTCCCGCTCACACTGATTATCCCTCCAGAATGTCCTGAGCTCTTCTTCCAGTGAAATGTTCCTAGTACACCTCATATGCTAATTGTGAAATGGGCATCTGAACGAAACACTAAGTTCCTCAACTGGCTCCTCTCAGGCCAGAGTTGTGCCGTTTCCATTTTGAAGTCCTCCCCATACTGCTGAGCTCCTCAAGCAATCACAGCAAGCTCAGCCACCCTGCACAGGCCTCCATTTTGAGTACTTCTACTTAAGATGTCACTTGTTGAACCACAACCCAGAGCTCACGATCACATCAGTGAAGGTAAGCTGACAGCTTCATCTGCGGACCTGGCTGCCTCTTCATTATGGCAATCCAGTGCCACATTTAGCAAACTGCTGCCACTGCAACAATTGGATGGTCACCTCCTTCCTCACTCATGAACAAGTCCCCACGATACCTCAACTTGGGCCTACTGCTGACCCCTTACTCAAAGAGAACAAGACGCTTTATCCCCGCAGAGGACCAGATCCATAGATTTGGAAGTACTGATTCTTGTCCCATTTATGTCACACTCAACTTGTGGTGCAGATCACCATTTGATGGCCAGTGGCCACATTCTGATAAAGCCAGGAGGACATCATTTGCAGTGCCTGATGTACAACCCTTAAACACCCCAAACCTTAGCCTCACTTTTGTATGCTGTCCACGAAAATCATCAGCAGGAAAAAAGATAAGACACCCCTTTGTTAGGGTCTGATAGCCGCAATGAGTGGACTTGGCTTAACATCAGACAGGGAAACACAAACATCCAACTCCACAAAGTGCCTGTAGAGAGCATCTGCAAACCCGTGACACCTCAAATACCTGTGCTGGAACAGACAACTGGCAAGCTGTTCCAATCACCATTGGAAGTTTAGTTCTCAGGTGGTGCCTCCATTCCTGTACCCCTGTATAGGTGTTCCTGACAGGATGAAGAATGTCAACTGTTGGGAACTTGAACATGTCCTCTTATGCCCCTTTTTAAAAATGGGGACCACCACTACAGTCCGCCAGACCTAAGGCAAAACATACCAGCCATATCCCCAACTAATGCTTCTGGTACTGCCTTTATCAAGGAGGACATAACCACCAGGTTTAGGAGTAAAATTATTCCAATAGTGCAAGCCACCTCAGCCTCTGGCGACGATTGAACTTTTAGCATGACAATAACCCAAGGAATACAGCTAAGACAATGACAAGTCTCAGACTGCCCTCGAGTGGCCCAGCCCCATGTTCAAAAATGTGTGGAGAGACCTGAAGATGGAAATACGTCCCCTGCAATCTAACGGAGCTTGAGAGGATATGCCAGGAAGAATGGAATCAACTGCCCAAACCCAGGTGTGCAAAACTTGTAGAGACTTACTGTAAAGACTCAATGCTGAAATTGCTTTCAAAGGGGATTCTACAAAGTGGTAAATTAGAGGTGTGAATACTTACAAGAATGAGAGATGTCAGTTTTTGATTTGTGATAAATGTAGAAACCTTTCTGAAAACATGCCATCATTGTGGGCTACTGATTGCAGATTGATGGGCAAAAATGGAAAAATGATCCATCCATCCATCCTCTTCCACTTATCCGGGGTTGGGTCACGGGGGCAGCAGCTTGAGCAGAGAGGCCCAGACTTCCCTCTCCAAGTCCACTTCTTCCAGCTCTTCCGGGAGAATCCCAAGGCGTTCCCAGGCCAGCCGGGAGACATAGTCCCTCCAGCGTGTCCCGAGTCTTCCCCGGGGCCTCCTCCTGGCTGGACGTGCCCGGAACACCTCACCAGGGAGGCGTCCAGGAGGCATCCTGATCAGATGCCCGAGCCACCTCATCTGACTCCTCTCGATGCGGAGGAGTAGCGGCTCTACTCCGAGCCCCTCCCGGATAATTGAGCTTCTCACCCTGTCTTTAAGGGAAAGCCCAGACACCCTGCGGAGGACACTCATTTCAGCTGCTTGTATTCGCGATCTCGTTCTTTCGGTCACTACCCATAGCTCATAACCGTAGGTGAGGGTAGGAACGTAGATCGACTGGTAAATTGAGAGCTTTGCCTTACAGCTCAGCTCCTTTTTCACCACGACAGACCGATGCAGAGCCCGCATCACTGCGATCCGCCTGTCAATCTCACAGTCCATTCTTCCCTCACTCGTGAAGAAGACCCCGAGATACTTGAACTCCTCCACTTGGGGCAGGATCTCTCCCTCAACTCTGAGAGGGCACTCCACCCTTTTCCAGCTGAGGACCATGATCTCGGATTTGGAGGTGCTGATTCTCATCCCAGCCGCTTCACACTCAGCTGCGAACCGATCCAGAGAGAGCTGAAGATCACGGCCTGATGAAGCAAACAG
The DNA here is from genome assembly GCA_026402145.1 of Polypterus bichir lapradei. Lineage (NCBI taxonomy): Eukaryota > Metazoa > Chordata > Cladistia > Polypteriformes > Polypteridae > Polypterus > Polypterus bichir. The sequence continues at coordinate 55,786,501 of JANRMT010062840.1, read as the reverse complement.
GACAACATCTGCAAAAAGAAGTGACCCAATCCTGAGTCCACCAAACCGGACCCCTTCAACACCCTGGCTGCACCTAGAAATTCTGTCCATAAAAGTTATGAACAGAATTGGTGACTAAGGGCAGTCCTGGCAGAGTCCAACTCTCACTGGAAACTGGCTCGACTTAACTGCCGGCAATGCGGAGCAAGCTCTGACACCGGTTGTACAGGGACTGAACGGCTCTTATCAGGGGGTCCGGTACACCATACTCCCAGAGCACACCCCACAGGATTCCCTGAGGGACACGGTCGAACGCCTTTTCCAAGTCCACAAAACACATGTAGACTGGTTGGGCAAACTCCCATGCACCCTCCAGGATTCTGCTAAGGGTGTACAGCTGGTCCACTGTTCCACGACCAGGATGAAAACCACACTGTTCCTCCTGAATCCGAGGTTCGACTATCTGACGGACCCTCCTCTCCAGAACTCCCGAATAGACTTTTCCAGGGAGGCTGAGGAGTGTGATCCCTCTGTAGTTGGAACACACCCTCCAGTCCCCCTTTTTAAAAAGGGGGACCACCACCCTGGGCTGCCAATCCAGAGGCACTGTCCCTGATGTCCACGCGATGTTGCAGAGACGTGTTAACCAAGACAGTCCTACAACATCCAGAGCCTTGAGGAACTCCAGGCGTATCTCATCCACCCCTGGGGCCCTACCACCAAGGAGTTTTTTTGACCACCTCGGTGACCTCAGTCCCAGAGATGGGAGAGCCCACCTCAGAGTCCCCAGGCTCTGCTTCCTCATTGGAAGGCATGTTAGTAGTATTGAGGAGGTCTTCGAAGTACTCCCCCCACCGACCCACAACGTTCCGAGTGGAGGTCAGCAGCGCACCATCCCCACTATATACGGTGTTGCCACTGCACTGCTTCCCCCTCCTGAGACGCCGGACGGTGGACCAGAATCTCCACGAAGCCGTCCGAAAGCCGTTCTCCATGGCCTCCCCAAACTCCTCCCATGCCCGAGTTTTTGCCTCAGCAAACACCAAAGCTGCATTCCGCTTGGCCTGCCGGTACCTATCAGCTGCCTCCAGAGACCCACAGGACAAAAAGGTCCTATAGGACTCCTTCAGCTTGACGGCATCCCTCAATGCCGGTGTCCACCAACGGGTTCAGGGATTGCCGCCACGACAGGCACCGACCACCTTACGGCCACAGCTCCGGTCAGCTGCCTCAACAATAGAGGCACGGAACATGGCCCATTCGGACTCAATGTCCCCCACCTCCCTCGGGACGTGGTCGAAGTTCTGCCAGAGGTGGAAGTTGAAGCTACTTCTGACAGAGGACTCTGCCAGCGGTTCCCAGCAGACCCTCACAACACGTTTGGGCCTACCAGGCCTGACCGGCATTCT
>JANRMT010062840.1:55730547-55785013 GCA_026402145.1 Polypterus bichir lapradei | reverse complement strand
CCCCCCCCCCCCCCCCCATGACAGCTCTGCCCCTCTCTTCACCCGAGTGTCCAAGACATGTGGCCGCAAGTCCGACGACACGACCACAAAGTCGATCATCGAACTGAGGCCTAGGGTGTCCTGGTGCCAAGTACACATATGAACACCCCATGCTTGAACATGGTGTTCGTTATGGACAATCCGTAATGAGCACAGAAGTCCAATAACAAAACATCGCTCGGGTTCAGATCGGGGGGGCCATTCCTCCCAATCACACCCTTCCAGGTCTCACTGTCATTGCCAACGTGAGCATTGAAGTCTCCCAGCAGAACGAGGGAGTCCCCAGAAGGTATGCCCTCTAGCACCCCCTCCAGGGACTCCAAAAGGGTGGATACTCCAAACTGCTGTTTGGCGCATACGCACAAACAGTCAGGACCCTTCCCCCTACCTGAAGGCGGAAGGAGGCCACCCTCTCGTCCACCGGGGTAAACCCCAATGCATAGGCTCCAAGTCGGGGGGCAATAAGTATGCCCACACCTGCTCAGCGCCTCTCACCGGGGGCAACTCCAGCCCCTCTCAAGGAGATTGGTTCCAGAGTCCAAGCTGTGCATCGAGGTGATTCCGAATATATCTAGCCAGAACCTCTCGACCTCACGCACTAGCTCAGGCTCCTTCCCCTTCAGAGAGGTGACATTCCACGTCCCAAGAGCCAGTTTCTGTAGCCGAGGATCAGACCACCAAGGTCCCCGCCTTCGGCCACCACCCAACTCACACTGCACCCAACCTCCTTGGCCCCCTCTCATAGTTGGTGAGCCCATGGGAAGAGAGAAAAAAAAAGAGAAAAAAAAAGATCTATTTAAAATTAAATCTACAACTCAAAAGTGTACAGAACATAAAGGCGTCTAAATACTTTCTGCAGCCATTGTATAGGACTTGATCTTTCACACAAAACACCACAACACAGGGGGTCAGGAACATGCACTGATAACACAGAAATGTAATGCGGCTTTACAGAAGAAAATAATCAACATCCATCCATCATCCAACCCGCTATATCCTAACTACAGGGTCACAGGGGTCTGCTGGAGCCAATCCCAGCCAGGCAGGAAACAAACCCAGAGGAGGGCGCCACACACACCCCCACACACCAAGCACCCACTAGGGACAATTTAGAATCGCCAATGCACCTAACCTGCATGTCTTTGGACTGTGAGAGGAAATAATCAACAGTTGTTAATTTTTAAGGTCAACTTAAATTTCCACCCAGGTGACTTCTGCTAGCAGTGTGTTCAAATCTCTCTATAGGTTTCTTTATGATTGGGAGAGCACTTGTGCATTTTGAGTGTCACCTCTTTAAGTCACACTCCCGTTTACAAACATTTTCTGTGACCCTCCAATGTCCACGTGGCGACCTCTAAGGTTCAGTCAGGCACAAGGGGTGGCACAGCAGGTTCTATAATTTACTTTGCCTGCTGCATGTAACTTAACCAGGGGGAGTGAACAGAGACTGGCGTCCCGTCACAAGAAAGGCCCACAAGGGTTATACTCTGACAGTGTGGACTGTCTCGTGCCAGGGAAGTGTCACCTGAGACACTGTTTTTATGAAGGCTCACCCCATAGTGTGCATTGGAGTGTAGATATAAAGTGCATTATGCTGGGGTCTACTCTGGAAATGTAGGACATATAATCTTATTCAATACCCAACTCTGGCTCACTGTGTGACCGTGAGCCGGTAACTTCACCTTGAATACCACTTACTGGTGAAATAAGGAACAGTAGTGTTATAATGAAGATGTAAAGTACAGAGGGGTGGTCTTCAGTATAAATGCATAAAACATCATTAGCATTAGTGTCCAAACTCAGTCGAGTTTCTCTTCACCTCATTTTTCGCATAATGTGAAGCCTTTCTGAGAGAAGAATATGCAGAACTCAAAGAGAATGAAAAGAATGTCAGCTCTGCTGTACTTAATGTGGCCTATTCCACAGTCTTAAATTCAAAGACTAACACTGGCACGTTGCCCATTCATGCTTTAAGAGGCACAAAGCCAAGAGCCGATCTTGAAGTGCAAGTGGTCAAGCCGTCAGATGGTAAAGACAAGATGTCACCAGGATGAAATATGACCCAGGCACTTGTTAAACAAAGCTTTTATTGATACGACCCTGAGAGTGATTTTAGTGCTCAGGTGGGATACCCAGCCGGATCGTCCTGCACGGCATGCATCCCAAAACAGCTTTTATTTCATGGGAGACAGTTTATGTAACTAATCTGAAAAGCGCAAGTCTTACACGACCTAATAAAATTAGCAAATTAATCACTCTTTGTTTTACATGGATCCCATGAAAGCATGTGCTATCCCGGGATACTCTTCAAGAAAAGATACTAAGCAATATTACATGATATTTCCTTGAAATCTTGCGGTGTTACTAAATTAGCCCAATACAGGGTGATGTGTCTTGTAATGCATGAAAATCCTGTCCCAGTTTGGCTCCCATTCCCACTACTTTTGGTTCTGGCTCACCGGTAACCTCAGCAGCAAACACGGATGCAAAAGCCACAGTAGTGACCATAACACAATTTTTGGATACGCCTTACTGTTTTATCAGCATGGAGATGAAACATAAAAAACACACCCCAAGAAAGACAACCTGAGTGAGAAATAATTGTGGCAAGTTCTGTTAAAATAAAATTACAAATCACTAAAATTCATGGAAATTTAATGTCAATTCAAAGTTTCTACAAGAGAAATAAAGTGTGCACATGCATTCAAAGCAGGATGTCCGTGGTGTTAGAGATCGATCTCCCTCGCTCCGATTTGATTAAGTTCTGTTTAAAAAAAAAAAAAAAAAAAAAAAAGGCATCAAATGCCTTAATCTGATTTACTGCAGGAATGTATTGCATCATAGATTTTACATGCACTGTGAATGTTCTTTAACTCTAATCTCTTCAGTGAATCAAGGGAATTTAATACATCCAATAACTTTTCCCAGAATAAAATGCCCTTCTTGTGTTTCCCTGTCTTTTGGCTTTTATGTGTGCTACACACTGGAGCTTTTAAAACCACTAGGCCTTTGTTTCCTTTGGAGAATTATTTCCAGTGTGCTTTTACTGTTACACAAATTTAGCTTGCTTTGTTTCTTGTTTCTTACTTCATTACTACATCATATATGTTCCATGTTTGTAGTTCCACAAGTACTGGCCGGTAGTGTGGTGTAGTGGTTAAGGCTGAGAACTCAAATCCCACCACTGACACTGTGTGACCCTGAGCATGTCACTCCACCAGGCAAAACAAAGGAATTGTAACAAATATGTATGGCTATTTTGCCTTTGGATAAAGGTGGCTATCAAGTAATAACATTCATGAATTTTTTTAACCCATTTTCTTTTTATGGCAACACATTTGTGTGGAATGGATGCTTAAGATAATTCTCCTTAGCAGCAAAGCTAAAATTTTGGTATTGTTCAATTATTTTGAATATCCCATAATCGAACACTGTTGGCAAAGTTTCTTTTAGAATTTGTCCAAAAATGGACAAGAACTGCCAAAGAAGAAACGAGTGATGCTATGCAGGGGGGCTTATGCACCAGTGCAGAGGAAGAGGTGACAGACATAGGCCCCATTACAGCCACTGCAGTCCTGGACTGGACCCAGAGATGTGCTCCACATCTGAACACCCACACCAAGTAGTTAGCAGATGTCACAAAAAACTTTACACACAATTATACAGAAAACGCTCTTGATCTGAGGAAGGTAACAGTTAAAGTAGGGATGAATATGAAAGGCGGCAAGGCAGCATGAATCACTAAGCAGGAAATGAAGGATAAAGTCAAATGCTAAGGTAAGCACTGAAAGCATAATTTACAAAAATGGAGAGTAAAATGAATATAATGATGCAAGTCTACATGTTAACATCCCACATTGATCAGCTAGAATAAATGGCAAATGCCAATAAAAAAACACAACACTAACTGGCATACAAAAAGAATGTAAAGCACTTCCAAATAAATTAATAGAATTAGAAGACAAAGCAAAAAGAAAAAAGGCCTAGAATTCTTCTACAGGGCTGGAATGTGAAAATCATATGAAACTGATGTTTGAGAGCATCACTAAAATACAAGGAAAAGTGGAAAAGCAAAAAGCTGAAAGAGCACCATCGTCAAATCTGACTAATTTTGGGGGAAAAGGAAATGTGCTGTTCTGTGCCAAGGAGAAGGCAGACATTCTTCTCAGCAACATTCAGATGTTGATCTTTCAGGACGTTTCTGCAGTTTATTTATGTTTTAAAAAAAATAATTCTTTAATTAAAAAAAGTGTAACCCAAAACCATTAATGTCTTTATCATCAACATAAGTGAAAAAGCATCTCACTTCCTAGAGGTCAATTACTGTACTTTTGCCAGAGATCCACCTAAGGATCAGGTTTGAACTGGAAGAGGAACTGGTGTGGCCAGATCTTTCATGCTAGCTAAAGTTAAAAGACCAAGCAGTGAAAATTTGAACAAATAGGATAAATATTGGACCCTGCAGGGCACTACGTTATAATGATGGGGGTAAAACTATGTGAATCTAAATGAGTTGTAACAAATATTCATGCACTAAATATGGAGGTTAAAGAATTTATGGTGAAAATACTTGCAGAACCATATAATGGCAGGAGATGCGAATTGTTTTTGGTGAAAGTCATACAAACAGAACTCCCCAAAAGTGATGTTTTGGCAAAAAGTCAAATCATATCAAATGATATCTTTTGCAGCATGCCCCATGCCGTATGCTTCAAACACAGGTTGATTTAATCCTCACTAAAAATCACATTTGCATTATTACGGCTGCTTTCCAGCTGAATAAAAGTCTTTCTGCAACACAAACAAGGACATTCCCAGCCATTAAAAGAGGTAATTGACAATATTCTACTCCCTTTATAAGGAATTAAATTACTAAAGTTAGGTTCACTTTGCTAATATACTAATCAAATTTCATCTGAACGTGATGGGAACAGCTGACCTGTGGTCACAGATGTGCATTCTGTGCTTCAAATGACATTTATTATGATATACATTCAAACTATGACCTAAGAGACTGAACATATGGGAATACCGTATTGCACGAGAGACTGTATGCTTGTCTTATCTTGCCAAGGTTTTAGCTGCAAAGCATAAAACTAACCACACACTGCTGTAAGGAATCCATTCAGGATCAGAAGTCTAGGACTTTAACATTTTTAAACAATTCACATTTTTGGGTGCTACAGTGCATACCCTAAACCCAAAATGACCAAGAACTTAAAAGTACAAAAGAGGGGTATTTAACTAACTACAATTCAAGGTAAGTTTTACACTCAGGGAAAACACATTAAACAAAGAAAACAAACAATCAATGCCTTGACCCTATGCCTCTCATGCTGCTGCCTACCAGCGGGCACTTGGCTCTGCTCAGCACCCAAACTTATGCTATCTGAACCTGTGGCTAGAAAGAAGTTAAGAGGCCTGCTAGGGTTATTTTTGGATGTGTTGTCCTTGTGGGTTGCATTAATACTACTTAGTCAAATTTCCAGTACACAGTGAATTTAGCCAGTAAAGTGAATTCTGATTAAATCTGTCACTTTCACTCATCAAAGCCGAGAGGGCGGGTTCTAGCGAGTACTGATTTTTGATTGGTGAATCAGCAGTAGAGGGGACAAATAAACTTTGACCATCAAGTCATTCTGAGACTGCATTATTGCTGGCCATCAAGTTCCACATTTACAGCAGACTCCTCAGATGCAGTACCCCTAATGATGAATTTGGTGTTTATTGAATGAAAGCAGGTGCTAAGCACAGGAATTCTGGCCAACTTTTTCTCGCACTCGAATCCAACGCACAGTTTTTGAATGATGCACAGGTTTCCCCAAATAAAGAAAAGCACATACATGCATTTTACAGACAATTCACCAATAAGAAAAACAGAACAAATTTGCCACAGATATTCCGCCATATCATGAATGTGGATACCATTCACATTAAATGGCTCACACTTCATCCATCCTACTGTAACTGTGTTGGCGTTATGCCGTTGGGGTTCTGTAAATACACGATATTGGGGCGCCACGTCTGACTTTGACATTGGTTAGGGTGTCCGGATTTTCAAAGCCTAAACTGAGATATTCGTGTATAGGCCAACCAAATTGTGTGGTTCAAAAATGGGTACACGATTCATTAAGCCGGCGAGAGTGCCAGGGGCAAATAAAATTGAAAAATGTTGGGGAAGTATTGTGCGCCTTGTAAAATGCAATGGAAAACGAGGTCCCTCTGCTCGGGGTTCACTTGGCGTTTCGGCGGCCTCAAAACGGCTAGCAACTCCCGGAGACAATGCATAAAACCAGGCCGCGAAGCCTCAATTCGGGACGTCAGCTCACCGCACCACCCTTGAAGCACAGTCTTACAGGCAGGAGGGATAAAGATCACATTTGCACAATTAATACAAACTAATGAACTGCATTAATATAATTTTAACGACGGATGTGTGTGCTCACCCATGTCGAAGATATCGAGGAAACCGCCGCAGTGTTCATGCTTCTCTTCAATGATTTTTTTATATATTTTCTCCGCCGCAGTTTTACGCCACCATTCTTTTCTTTTTCGCGTTTTTGTCACGTAACATTGTATGTCGAAATAAACGCTGCCGTGCAGCGCGCTGGTAATTTTATTTCGCCATCGTGAGCGCGAACTCCCACCGTTACAAGCATTTGAAATGGCGCGAAAAGCAAGTCTTCGCTCCCGGCTGGTCACGTGGGAGACGTCAGCGGTCGCCTACCAATCGGCGTCGCAGCGTCAGGCGGTTAAGTCCTCCGCAGCAAACAGTCGAATTTCATGGGTGACTCCTGGAATCCTCCGGAAAAAAAGGTAAGTAGTGGAAATATGAATCTATTTCAGGGAAGCGGCATTTGATAAGCTTGTGAACCATTTTGGTATGCAGTAAGAAAGTTTTTCATGTGACCCGTCTTTGCGGTCCCGAGCAGGGGCCATCCTCACTGATACCAACGCCGGACTCTTTGGCCGTAGAAATTTGTGTTGGTTTAATCGCCCAGGTTTCTCATTTTGGGCCCAGACGGTATGATGGCAGAGGTGCGGATCCAAGTGAAAGAGATATAAAGTATGTTGTCATTATGTAGAAAGTGAACGAGAAGCTGGGCGAGGACAGCGTTACTGGTAGTTCGGAGCAGGCGCCCGGTGTTTGTTCCCGGTTTACCTCCAAGTTCACAAAGACGTGCATATTACGTCGTTGTTGACGACGCTGGGCCCGTTTGTGCCGCTCCTGGTGCTGCCGGGGTCTGTTCAGCCCTGACCCTACATTGAATTAAGCGGTTTTGGGGATGTTGTGTTATAAAGATACAGGATGAGTAGCCAACCAACTATGGCAACACAACTAAATGCATATTTTGCGAAATTAAAACGACGAGTGTTTTTCTGTCCATACCACGACGTTGCTTTCTCGAGCCGTGTTTACTGGTGAAGCTGCTGCCCGCTGTTAAGATCGCGGGGCGATCGCGGGGCAGCTGGAGCCTACCCTAGCAAGTAGCGGGCACAAGGCAGGAGCAATCCCTTAGCAGGGCACCAATTCATCGCAGTGTGAACATAAACACACAGGGGCCTATTGAATATATAAAGGGGTGGCAGTTTTAAAGTACAAGTCATTACAGCCGTCTTTGTAACCTTGTAAATTTTGGTCACATCCATTTACATAGGTCGTAAGTATTCTTAAAAACATACAGCCACGTCCGGAATGAGACCCCTGACCCTCGCTGGTTTAGCTTCTTAATAGACTGTACGTCCTACTTTTGACAATGAAGCGTGACCGTTTAATTGGGTTGGGGGCCAATTGATTGGTAAAAGGCTCCCCTTTACCTTCACAAACCCCTGGGTGCCCACCCAGAACCCCTTGCTGATAGATCTGCCCCAGCATCCAGCCCTCCATCCATTTTTTTTTTTGTGAATTCGCTTAATCGAAGTCGGGGGGACTCTGAGCAGTTTCAGAATTGGCGGCATTACGGGAACCAAACCAGGAAGGGGCGCCAGCGCCTTGCACACTCTAAAACGATACTGGTTCTGTAGCGGCAGCTTAGTGGTTTGTGTGGGAGCTCCCTCCCCCATTTTATAAAGAGCCATCCTATCCAAGGACTGTTTGCACATGAAGTTGGTTCTTTAGGCTTTGAAAAGGTGCATAATATGTGGACAAAACAGAAACATTTACTATCTCGAAGACGACCTACCAGGATACGAACAGATCAACAAAAGCTGAACTTAGCTTGTATTGTTATATACAACGAAAATCCTTTCAAAATCTGCAACACATTTGTTGGTATTTTACACATCTGTTCTCCTATTCATGCTTTTTATGGAGCTTGTTATGAATAACTATAAATAAGGATTCCTTCCGATACCTGAACCACGGAAGGTTCTTCAGGAAACCAAAAACGGATCCCCGTGGCATCGCCCTGAAGTACCACTCTGGCACACTTTTTTTTTTTTTTTAAAGAATGCACGGTGCATTTCCATGGGGGTCGATTTACACAGTGACAGTTAACCCTGCATGTAGCCGTAGGGGAAAAAGAAAAGTAAAAGCAGGCATACTCAAACAGGGAGGAACTGCAGTCTCTGGGCGCAGCAGTTAGGGCCGCTTTAGCTCAGCTTGTTGCGTTGATTTTTGTGACGTACCTAATTAAATTGATCCGTTACGTTGCCTCAAATGGGCACCCCCTTTTCACTCTAAATAACGCATAAACTTCGTAAGCCTTGGCATCGCTCCTTTATACTCAAGTGTGCACTTTAATGATGTCGCGTTACACTTCACGTAATGTTAAGATGTTGTATGCTGTGAAAGTCGTCCATTAAAGCCAACCCCGATCTGCGTTTGCTGGCGCTTACGGTGTTTGATCAGCTGTAGTTTAGCTCCCCTGGTATCTCTGACGTCGAGCCTTTCTTCGTACTCGCTGGGAACCGCCGATGCTTGATTTATTTATTTACTTCTCTTAATATTGCACAACGCACTCCTACGGACCAGCCGCACTGGAAAGTTGAAACCAGCAAGTTGCTGGACTTCCCTAGGGGTCGGACGGTCGCTTCCAGAAGACTGGTTTCCACTTTAATTTTGTGGCAACACCAGTCGTACGCTCCAGTCTAACAGGGCGGGGCTTTTCGGACACTCTTGGCCCGCCGAGTGGTATTAATGAAGGGGTGGGCGTGGGGAATGGCGAAGGGTGGGATGGACTGATCTCACGTCTGGTGTGAATGAAAGTGAGCTCTACTATGCGCCGCCACTCTCCGGCTCTTGTCATGTTCGCTCGCGGCGCCAGAAAGCGACACTCCGGCAGATCGGTAAGTACCCGCTCCGCTCGATACCTTTATTGCTTTTACGATCGCCATCCTCTTGTCAGATAAGGAAAGTTAATGATTAAGAGCGTACATCCTGGCTTCGTGTCCGTTTACCACGCTCTTCCTCAAGGTGTTTCAGGGGGTACTTAGCAAAACGAGCTGCAGCTGTAAAAGGTGCCTGCCTAAGAGCCGGGACGTCGATGGCGAGAGCCTGACAGGGATGGTCGCCTTTAACTTTCTGCTTTTGTATCTTGAGTTAAGCCCCGTGAGAATTAATGGCTACAATGAGGCTCGTAGAAAACACAATCACACATTTTTGTTACTAATTTGACTTTTCCCCCTGAGGTAAGAAAGTAATGCGATGAAGACTTTTTTTCTCCAAAAGTACAATTACGCCACCTCCTTAACAAACCCGAACGACAAAAGCGAAATTACTCTTAATATGACATGGAGTAGATTCAGTTCATTTTGATATGAATCGACAGCTACTGTTCCTTTCCATATTTGTTAATCAGTTTTTGCTGTTTGAACTCCTCTTTTTGTGCTAATTCTGTAATGAGAAGTCAAGCCAAATGACACATTTTTATTGTCTAACTAAACCCATTACAGTATGCAAGCTTTGAAAGCAACTCGGGCCCCTTCAGTCAGTTTGGAATAATCTCGCCTGAAGAACGCGCCTGAGTTGCCTGGAAAGCTTGCATATTGTCATCTTGTTAGTTTGCCAATAAAAGGTGTCATTTTGCTTGACTTCCCATTACATCCATAATGGCTTAACATGGTGCAACACCCTAGTACTGCATACTAATTCTGAATTTAGAGATTGGTTCAATTTATTGTGGCATTTTATAAAAGCATTTAACCTGATAACTTGTCACAACACTCTGTGCCTCCTGGGAATTATACCAAAATAAACGGGAATTGAATAGAATAACTTACAATTTGAGAAAAGCTACTGTATGTGAGCTTTGTAGATGAGGGGGTCTCAGTTTGTAGTAAGGAAGTCCCCATCACTTCAGGTTTGTCATGGCTGAGAATGTGAAACCCAATAGCGGCAATAAATAAGTAAGGGCACAGGTAAGAGACCAGACTAGGCTTTACAATAATGGTACAAAGCTTGAAATCCACAAAATGTTTAAAACTGGCAGGATTATGCTCATTACAGTAACCCTATCCTAGATATCATTATTATTTGTTCTTTGGCTGACACCTTTATCCAAGGTGACTTACAACACTGAGAGATACAATTAGTTTAATTTCTTTTGTTTTTTTCATTGGAACACAGGCAGGTGAAGTGACTTGCTCAGGGTCACACACTGTCAGCAGCAGGGTTTGAAAATCTGAACCTTAACCGCTATGCCACACATCACTGCTCATTGTCGTTTAACTGAGAGCCAAACTCCTGCTGACCTCAATGCTCGCCGTCTGATGGCGGAGGCACTTCACACACAGCAAATTACAGCCGAGGGGAAATCAACGTGAACTTGAGCTGCAAAAAGCGTACAGTAAAATGCCGCATTTATAATATACAAGGAACCCAAAAAGCACCTGTTAACCTTACAATTAACAAAATAAAAAGAAAATGTGCTGGAAATTCACAATGTATGTTTAAGTAGCTTGTTGATTTATGGCTTCTCCTCCTTCCAACCTAGTACAAATTTTCAAACTGCAAATTAATACAACTTACGGATAACTTATCATATAAAAGGCAGTTCATGCCAACATTACACAAATCTCTTAACCCGTTCTGTGTATTTGTGTGTATTATATAGCAGTACACCCTTAAAAGTAAAGGCACCAAAGTGGATCTTCCAAGCTATGCCACAGGAGAATCGTTTTTGGTTCCTGAAAGTTCCATTCACATGAAAGTTTTTGAAAGATCCTTTTATTAATTTAGATCCGTTAACTGGCTCAATCAAATAACTGTGAATAGATGATAACCGGTTTGTCACATGCCAGTTGGTTCCTGATTTTAAAGCTGCATACAATAGTACAGATAAACTCAGATTTTCTTCAATTGTCCTTATCCTGCTAATTAGCCATCTGTACATTAAAGATTTATTTTGTTCACATGTTAGGAATCTTTTCAAAGCCCAAAGACCCAATTCTATATTCAAAGAACCCTCACTGAATGAAATAGTGTTTTGTTTTTTTTGTTGTTTTTTTTTGTCAAACAATGGTCCGGTGAGGACCCAGCAAAGTGCCATTAAGGGCTCATCATTTATAAGAGTGTGCATCTCAGGGTCATGTGGCTGCAGAGTTTCGTGCCAAATAATTTCCTTTTTTTTTTTTTTTTTTTTTTTTTTTAATGAGATTCTTACCATCATCAGCATGGTGTTATTTCATAGTTCTGTTTGACTAAGCAGAAAACTGTCACTCAGTGCGCACACACACACACACAAAAAGATATCTGGAAAATAAATAAATAGGACAGAGGAGCCATCCCTCAGAATAAAGTGGAAAGAGTACAAAGAGTTACTCGCGTCCAGTGTCTTGGGGTCCACATGGCAGAGGACGTCTCCTGGTCCCAAAACAAAACACAGCAGCATCTAAGGAGACTGAAAAATACTAAATGACGGCAGCAGTTTATGACCCACTTCTGTTGTAGCCCTATGGAGAGCAGGACAGTATGACAAGCTGGCTGCACTGGCGCTGAACAGAAAGAGTGGTAAAGGTGGCACAACGCACCATTGGTGCCAAACTCCCAGATTTGGAGATCTATAGAGGCCAATATTACACAAAGGTCCTGGATAGCATCCGAGATCTGTTCCACCCGGGGCACTGCATTTTTGGTCTTGTGCCCTCTGGCTAACGTTATCGGGACATAGGTGTAAGATCTGTATATGTAGGAACAACTTCTATCCAATAACCGCAAAAATGTGGTCCTGCAACCCACACAACATTCCCCTTGCTACAACCCTACTGGGTGGACATGTGAAATAATCCCTCCACCTCCATTTCTCTCTGTAATTAAGCCCACTCTTCTATATAACCTGTATCTACATATTCATATGTGCAATAACCCCCCTAACTTGCAATCCTGCATCTAGGTTCTTTTTCTGTTTACATCCCTGTCTATATACCTTATGGTTGTGTTTATTTATAGTATCAGTAGCTGTGCCACCTGTCTGTGACGGGTTAAAATCTAAGGAGTCAAAGTAGACCTCCATGTTAATGAGTGCTGTGCACCATGCAGTGTGTAAGTCTCTGTTATATGCCATTTGATATGGAATTTGTAATCACAGTGCTAATGTTTGTGATGCATCATCTGTTGGAATGACAAATGCAATTTATAAGTCCCTGTATGCCATTTGGTATGGGTTTTGTAAAATGAAGTGCTAGTGCTTGTGGTGTGCCATCTTTGGAATGACAGAGACATAGCAACTGGAAGTACACTTCTTAACAAGGTGGACATATTGATATTCTCTAGCAGTGTCTGTTATTCACACCCTTTGTTGTTGTTGTTGTGCAGTGCTGCATGTCAGTTTTCTCTTGCTTCTCTTTACATGTTTGTGTGTACATGTATTGAGTATTTTGGCTTTTTGTGAACAAACCATTATTGGCTGGAATTTTGCCAAACTAAATATTGCAGCTTTGAGAGCAATGATCATAAATATTATGTTAATTTTATTAGGTTTTTTTCTTTTCATGTCAATCAACAAATTACAAGCTGGTTATGCTAAATGTATGCTAAATTTTTACTAAGCAAAGGAAGAATATACTTGGTTATGAATTCTTTTTTTTTTTTTTTTTGCTATTTTATTATTCTAATGTTCTGGATAGTTAAGTCATTATTTACTAAGCCCACCGATGGGTATCATTGAATTTGCTGACCTTTTATTGTTATTTGTAGATTGCAGTATTTGTATGCAGTAAAAGTGAAATGAAGAGAAATAACCGTAAAGCCGTAAAGATACAGAAACACGTACAACTGTTTAATTTCGTATACATGTTCATCTCAAACTTTTGCAAGTTCTTAATGTAAAATAAGAGTAGAGGAAAAAAGTTAATCAAATTAACAATTGGTGTGTTTCAAATGTACCTTAATAATCTGAATATTCACAGACACCCACTTTGTAAAGGCCATGTAAAGCTTCGTCACGGTTAGAAAAGGCAGCTTATTGGTGTCAGAGTAGCCTGGTTAATGGATTTGTCTGTGAATAACCCGGTTGTGTGGCCATGTGAACCGTTAGCTGGCTCACAGTTAAGGATTTGGTTGTCTGCCCATCTTTGTCGCACTCTCTTTGTCTGCTTAGCTTTACACTCATTTTAAGGTAGAAGTGTTCACAAAATAAATTGGCAGTGGCAGAAATTAACAGTGCAATCAAGTAACACAGCAGGCAATGTACATCCCACAAATCATTGGGGGGCTTAGGGTTGGAGATGTTTAAAGGGGTGGATGTTATTTACCTCACAGCACATGAAGGACTAAATGCGTTTATGAAACAAAAGAAAATGATCACAGGCATCATGCATGCTTTGAGATTTATGGTGGCCAGTGATGACTTTTTCAGTGCACTTTAATGATGTTGGAGGGGTTTGTCAAAGTAGAAGTCCAGAAGATTAGTGGTGTACATAAACACGGAATTTTAAGAAACTTGGATTCCACCTTAACCCGGTTACTCCCATTATCCCGGTTATGTGTGTGCATGTAAACACACTGACTGAGATCAATTACAGGTAAAAACGATTTACAGATTGTGGAACTGGTTGGGAGAGAATTCGGCAGGCACAGGGGGCTGAACTTGTGCACCACTGGCATGAAGTTCTGCTCCCCTCTCTTGACATGTTACACAGCAACTTTCATAGATGACCTTGTCATGTAGCATCTATCTGTCCTACTGTGCCATGTTTTAGGTAGCATCTTTAATAACCAGCTATAGAGCGTCTGTCTGGTTAGGAATCCTGTAGTACATTTAACATTTGTAAAATTCATGTAAGATTTGAATTTACCCTTAAGGACAATAAAGTATTGTCTGTCTGTCTATCTATGTATTATATAGTACCTCTCTCTCTCTATCTACAGTATCTATCTATCTATCTATCTATCATAAAATACATTTCATATCTTAACCGTGTATAATATAGTGCCTTTTCTGTCTGTCTGTCTGTCTAGTGTAGCACTATTCATGTCTTCTCTCTCTTTGTCTCCATTTCACAAAGCACATTTTTATCTCCCTTTGTTTGTGTGTCATGATCTGCTCATCCAGTTCTCTCCCTCTCTCTTTCTGTCTCCATGTCTGTCTGCACATCCAGTCTGTATCAATAAAAACCAAGGCAGGTGGTAGGAGCAAATGTGTGGCCTGCTGGCCAGGGTTAGTTAGTCTTCTCCTCCTCCTCCTTCTCTGAATCACTGCATAGCCCAGGATCTGCGATTTTAGCTTCTTGTTAACACTGCACATCCTGTCTCCGGCTGCTGCTGGGTGTTTGAATGAGATGGCAGTAGACAATACGCCCCACAGCTGTGTCTACAGGCTCTTCCATGTGAGAGCCTAGCTTGTGGTGACCTTTTTATTTAATGATAGTGAGGAGGATTTTGAATGTTTGACCTCTGGTGGTCAGGTCTCGTCACTTTTTTTTGCACCTTAAGCTTTGGACAAGCTGCTGTGTAATAATGTGTTAAAGTTTACTGCATTTGTATGTCAGTGTTGCAAAAATGAGTATAAGGTGAGTTTCTTTGAATGTTGGCTTCCTACGGTTTACTATTTTGGAAAGCCCTGGCTGAGGCTTTTTACAGTTTGATAGACCTATAAATAATACTTTATTTGTCCCTGAGGGGAAATTAAAGCTTTACAGTAGCCGAAGAAAAATATAAATGTTACAACAAACCACAACCTCCCAAACACACACAAGAACGCCTGGCCTGGATAATAAGAGAGCTGTTGCTGCTGCTGTCTGATGCTGTAACAGACTTGTAGGTGGGAGTATGACGTGGACAGATCTGCCCAGTTCTTCCACAGGTTTTCACTTAAAGGCATTAACAGTTGGATTAAGGAGGTCCAACTGGCTGTTTCCACAAAAAGAACATGCTGATAGCCGTTTATTCTTCCCAAAGTTCCCCTAGTTCGGGGTGACTTCCAGGCCTGGTGGGCCGCCATGGGTGCAGGTTTTCATTCTAACCCTTTTCCTAATCAGTGACCAGTTTTCACTGCTGATGAATTCCTTTTCCCTTCATTTTAATAGCCCTGTTTTCAAGGATTCAGTCCTCTGAATTGATTCTTTTCTTCATTAAACGGCAGCCAAACAGAAATGAGACGTAAAACGAGGTGACAGACGACCAGCTAAACTGTGAATTCAAACTCCAACCAGTTTCACTCTAACTAGTCTCTTAATGAGAAGCTGAAACATGCTGTTCATTAAAGCCGTTATTTGTTGCTGCTCTCATTGTGCCACAGCAGACATTTCCATAACTGTTGATTTTTCTGTTTTTTTTTTTTTCTAAGAACACCGTCAAAATGTTTTGGTGACCTGAGAGACCAACCTTACCTTTACCTTTCTTTATTTTCAGCTTCTATGTGATGGGCACAGGTGAGCTGCTCATATGGTGGCTTGTCTTGTGTCTCATTACTGTTTGGCTGCTAATTAAGGAAAAAGAGACAACTAAGAGGCCGAGTCAAGTTAATTAAAACTAAATCAAAAGAAGTTAATTAGCAGCTGTGACAAGTGGCTGGGGCTGCTATCCAGCCGGGACACCCAGGAGGACTGGAGGAGGGCTTGCACCTCCTCCAGACCACGAGGGGGCGACCACCCTGCTGGCTTTGGGGACCACGGGTACAGAGCTTTGAAGCTCAGCCCTGTAGGGGCCCGTGGTCATCGCCAGGGGGCGCCCCGATGCCTATGGAGCCCTGGACCTCACCACTTCCGCCACACCCAGAAGTGCTGGGGGGAAGAGGATCAGGGGCACCCAGAGTGCTTCCGGATGCAGAGCCGGTATTTCCGCCACACTGGGGAGTGCCGGTGGAACATTGCCAGGAGGCACCTGGAGTGCATCCGGGTGTGTATAAAAGGGGTCGCCTCACTCCATTCGATGGCTGGAGTCGGGTGGAAGTGGACAGAGTCTTGGAGGAGAAGAGTGGATGCGGTCAGGAGAAGGGAAAGGCATTTGGAAGAGGCCTGGACTTGGGGGTGATTGGCGCTGCGGCACTGGGTTGTGTGTGTTCATTATAAATAGGACTTGTAAATAAACGTGTGTGGTGACTTTAAAACATGTCTGCCTGTCTGTGTCTGGTCTGTTCCCCACACAGCAAAAACTGATCACTAATGAAGAAGATGGTTAGAATGAAAACCTGCAACGATTGCACCCCTCTAGGACCGGAGTTAGACACCCATGATCTAGTTGAAGTCACCAGCATTCTAGGGTCAGAAAGATTCATCATTAGAGGTGTTTTTTTGTTCTTTATTTTGTTTTATAGAATTTCTTGTATTAGGAGTTTGTTAGTTTTTGCATACCCCTTGGGGTCAGAGCGCCCCATGAGCAATTGCAGGTTAAGGGCCTTGCTCAAGGGCCAAGCAGAGTGGGATCTCTTTTGGCAGTAACCAAATTTCGAACCAGCAACCTTCCGGACACCAGCGCAGATTCTTAGCCTCAGAGCCATCACTGTTGGTGAATTAATAAACATTAACCAGAACGATGTATCTTTTCTCCCTAGGCCGTAAAACACGGACAAATTCTGTAATTATTTTAATGTCTGATTACACATTTTAGTTTTAATTGTAATATGCTTGCTTCTTTACCCTAGCATAGATGTCCATTCCCCTTCCTGCCTTTTCCACCCAACCACCGCCACCACCTGATCGTATCCAATGAAACTCGCCCAGTGTTAAAGCAGTGTCTGAAGTTTAGACCACTCTCTGTAGTGCCCGAAATGCCACAGTACCTGACATCTCTTTGCCTCGCCATGATATGCGACAAGTTCACCCAACTTATCAGTTAAAGTGATTTAAACCGTTTTCATTCTATGGAGGTAGGCCAGATCTGAAGACCTTTCCTTGCTTTTATCCTCACTCCAGATCTTCACCCTTTTTCCATTCTCTGGTGATCTGCTCCTCTGATAAGAAGTAACTAATCTCCTCGGTTGGTAGTGATCACAGTTTTACCCGCTGAGAATGTGAATATTTAAAATATCCCTCTTTTACATTCTTTAAGGACTCTTACGTTCTCAGATGTTGTACATGTAAGATGGCCTTCAGGAGCTCTACGCTCACCCTTTGATGTCTGTCAAGTTCACCGCTTGTCCAAAAGACAGATGAGGTGAGCTGATGCTTAAATTTGTTATGACAGCAGCATCTCTTCAATTAAAAAATCCATTTTTATAAATGTATAGGACAAGCCAGATGCCACATTTGATCTTAACATTTTATAATTAACAATTGTTAAAAAAGGTTTATCAACCATTAATAATGAAATGACCACTTCCTTCATTCTGTAGCACTCTAATTCAATCTCCAGACTAACAGGAAGGTTACAGTGATGGTGATAATCTTGTTCTAACCTTACCAAGGGAGCTCCACAAACATTAACATTTCATTTATGTTACTGAAATTAATTGATAAGCCTAATCCCAAAACTCCATAAAACCGAAGTGTAATACTTATCTTTAAACATTTACCCATGACTCCTATCTGCTGTATCCTCGCTAATGTGTATAAATAAATGCAGTAAATAATAAGAACCCAATCAATGTGTGCCTTCTAAGGACTTTTCAGTCCAGTGAATAACGGACTATGCAGACCTCTTTTAGCATACGAAGAGCACTTGATACAGATGGTAGTGAACAGCAACAAATTTTAGTAGTTTGGGTTAAATAAACGGCAGTCCTGTTTACTTTTATTTTACGGCGTCTGTGTGTCTGATGTTCTGCCAGTTTAAGGCTGATTATTATTATCATTATACACTAATGAGCCACAGAGTTAAAGCCACCAACAGGTGAAGTGAATAACATGGATTATCTCGTTACAAAGGCACCTGTCAACGGGTGGGATATAGTAGGCCGCAAGTAAACAGTCAGTTCTTGAAGGAAAAATGGGCAAGCATAAGGATCTGATCGACTTCGACAAGGGCCAAACTGGGATGGTGAGACGACTGGGTCAGAGCAGCTCCACAACGGTAGGATGTTACTTTGACACATAACACCTACCTAAAAATTATCGCTGTCCACGTACACACCTTAATGGCAACAGCATTCCCAGATGGCAATGGATAATGGGCCCTGTCACACTGAAAAATGTGTTCAGGAATGGTTTGAGGAGCACGACAAAGAGTTCAACGTGTTGACTTGGCCTCCAAATTCCCCAGATCTCAATCTGATTGAGCATCTGTGGAATGTGCTGGTAAACCAAGGCCGATCCATGGAGGTCCCACCTCACGACTTAAAGGATCTGCTGCTAATGTCTTGGTGCAGAAACCACTGGACTTCTTCGGAGGTCTTGTGGAGTCCATGCCTTGACGGGTCGGAGCTGTGTTGGCGGCATGAGGGAGGCCTGCACAATATTACCTGGGAGGTTTTAATGTTGCGGCTGATCAGTGTTTCATTATTGCTGTTGTTGGGTTATTATCTATGTTGTAGCTGATGATCCCCCTCCCCATACCCAGCCATGTTTATGACAAGTCGGTACCCATGATGCTAAAGCTAAAACTATGAACCTACTCCTGAAAAACACAAACCAAATAGGAACAGTTTGTGTAAAAGGAGCCCCTGAGAAGCCGAGTACAGTTCATGCATTCTGGGCTTTAGAAGACCACTTGTGTAGGTCATTAGATGTTAAAACCTCACTAGTAACCCAAAAATAATATTAAACAATATGATTAAGTTAATGGAACTCGGGCAGTTGTATTGTGTCTGAATGGTTTTAAGTAACTTAGTCTGCCTTGTTTAAAAAATGTGTCAACCCCAATTATGCTGCCTTAGGCAACTGTCGATAGAGCTGAATCAAAATATCAGAAGAAAATGTAATGTGCATAGCTTGATTACAAGGACGAGAAACGGCTATAAGAACAGTTGATGTCTCTGTGAGTGCAAGGAGATGCTGGGCCTACACCAAGAACACATGGACACCTGCTGGTCTCTCTCGGACCTTTAACTCATCTGCTTGCTTTGCCGTGGACATCAGACGGTCCAGGGACTCCATTAAGTGCTTCAGATCCACTGGCTTCATCATAAGCACACATAAGATGTGACGGCTCCACTACGACCATAAGGAGACCCAGTAACTAAGGGGTCCTTTTGCACTGCCATCAGCATCATTCAATGTAAAGGCGTCATTAAGCGCTCACCATCACCCTGGGGAAATGCATTCACTTCCACTAGGAGTTCCAGTTGTGCTCTTGTTTTTGTACTCGGAGGTCCACTGGCTCTACAGGAATGTGACGGTGGTCCTCCATGACCCTGGCCAGTGTGACCTGCTGTGACAATGAGGCCCGCTAATACAATGGCAGCTCTGGAGTGAAGTGGTGTGTTAGCGAGGTATTATTTGCAGCTTAAATAACGCTGCAGCTCACCTTCTTGATGTCATTTCTGTGTTCCTCTTGTTTGTTTTTTCTCAAATGTCTTTAATTTTTTATTTTTTCCCCCCAGTTACCTGCTGTGGACGAGTCAGAAAGAGGACAGCCATGTAACGTGTGTCGGGAGCAGTGTCCCGGCTTTGTCTTGCATAAATGGAGGTATGTGCTTTGTTTCACTATGTTGTTTACGCTGTATATTATATTTACTGAGTGTTATTTCACGCTGCCTTTCAAAGTATCACCGAGTAGAAAGTGGATTTTGACGCCCAGTTATCAAATGACATTGGCTGCTCTTTGGGGTCTTTTCATCAAAGGCTGATTTTTGGTGGTGTGTGGGGTGATCCTGTTTGTGAATCGACAGGCTTAATGAACATCTGCTGATTGTGTACAGGCATTAAAAAAACATTTTGCAGAGCCAGCATTCCTCGACATCTCTTTGTTGCTTGCTGAAATGACTCATTATTAAAAATTCGCTGGACGTGTCCAAGTTTGCACGATAGGCTTGTGATTTGGGGGCCCAGGAGATGTTTGTCTCCACTGATCAAAGTTGGATAAAATTAAAGGTGGCTTCCTGTCAGTTAAATATTAAACGTGGCAAAAAGATTTCCTTGTGGGCCGAGTTGCAGACAATCCCTGGCCGGTGCTCGGAGAGGTTTGAGGCCAAACTTCTGCGCAATGAAGAATGTTTTATTTGGCGACAGGCTGAAAAAGTTGAGTGCATTCAGCCTGTGGGCTTCGGAAAGGTCACTTAGTCTCCAAAGAGCCTCACACTTTCCCCTCCTGGGCCCACAATTCATCTCTGTCAATAAAAAAAAGGAGGAAAAGGGACTTTGTGCTGTAAATACAGAATTTACAACACGCCAGGAGGGGGGCTGCAGAAGGAGAGAATGGCTTGTGAACCGGAGTGTTGGAGCGCAATTGCCAGTGCAGGAATGTGTCCTTAATTGCTCTCCTTTGTGGCACAACAATAAGTGTGGCCCATTCCCAGAAGTGGATAACAGTCATTTTAGTGCCGTCCTGGAGAAACTGAGAAGAAGAGCGCAGCGTTCGGGGAATGTGTGCCGGCGCTCGTCTTAAATTACTATATTTAAGATTCATCAGCAAAGCACTCCGCTGGTGCCAGTGATAGCACTTTAGGTGGGCACTTAAATGTTAAGCTCACTTCACAGAGACTTTAACCCTTCACAGCCTCGTGCCAAACGCCACCAATTCACTCTGTGGAGAGAAATAAAGGCATTAGAAGGCTTAACTGGTTTTGCCTTTCAGTGTTTTCCAGATTGAGTTGTAGGTAAGATAAATGGAGTCTGTTTGGCACATGCTGTCAAATGAACAGCCCACCCTGCCCAACTGGCCGGTGAAATGGGCTGGCAGCGCTCACGTTAACATATGAAAATTCAAAAGGTTCAATTAAATAATCTGAACATTACAAAGCTGAAGACCTGAATTAAAGTATGGAGCAAGTCTGCAAAACCTCAGAGTTGAGTTTCTGTTTTGTGGGTTGTAAGTGAAGTGATGTGTCATAACCAGAGCTTTCTGCTCTGAAATATTTAATTAAACAATAAGTGTATGTGCTTTTTAAAATAATTACAGAGAAGCATAACTAAAATTAGCATGAGGAGTTCTGTACTGTAATTAAAAGAAGATAGTCGTACACGGAAAGGAACTTCATGTATTTTATGTGCTCTGTATTTGAAGATTAAAAATAAAGGAAAAGGGAAGTAGTCCCTGTGGAACTATAATTGCCATGCTTTCCTGCGGGCATCCACACAGGGGCTCCCTAAAAGTGTACTGGGGAATGACATGAGTGTGAGAGTCTGTCCCCCACTGTCCCTTTATTTCTTCTGGCCTCCTGACTGGGAATATTAACCATCTCAGCTTGGATGCTTCTCCATTTGGGTTGTCGATCTGCAATGTTGGCCTCCCAGCTGGGTAAGCATTTTGTTTCCATTTTCACATAGTATACCATCTGTCAGAGTGTTCATCCATGGCAGCCTCCTGGTTGCGGTAGGGAATGCCACACCTCTCTTCCTGACCATTGGTTAAGATGTCCTCCCAGCCTGGTAGGAGAGTAGGGATGCCAGTCTGTATATGAGATTATTTAGAACGAAGTAGACGTGTTGGACCAAAGCTGTGCCATGAATGTGTTATGTCAGCCGCAGTTACTCTTGGGTGGGTTTTTGGTACCCTTGTTGAGTTTTTGATTATTAGGAGTATCGGGGGTTTACTTATTATTAGAGTGACCAGATCTCCTGTATTTCCTGGGATAGTCCCTTATTCCTTGCCTAATTTTGTGGTCCCGACTTCTTAGTAAATAATTCCCGTTTGTCTCATGTTTTAAACATAATTATTCTCAGTTGATGGTCAGAACTGTATATCTGTTGTTGTACACGGACCACATTGGAGTGGACATCCTTCAATGCACTAAGAATCACTAGTCATATCTGTTCTGTCCAAAACTGTCAACATCAGACCTGTCAGATATTCTAGCATTTACTGTATGACCTGAAGCTTACAAAGTGGGCACTGCACAGGCGCGATATCACAACACAGACAGCCACATGATTGATCTGTCACTACGACTGCTCGTTTGTGATCATTTAACAAAGACCTACTGAGAGAATTTAAATTTCTGAAAGAGATGCATGTGGTTCCAAGAACAACAAACTGATAGGCCAGACACATCAGGGTAGATTTTCTATTTCCATTGAAGGATGTAGTGATATTACTCTGCATAACGGTACCAAAAACATTAGTATGGAGCAGTCCATCCGGTACTTTCATGTAAATTACATTTTAGTGATACCGCAGGTAATCATTCAACACAAGACTTTGCAGTGCTATAATACAGAATAAGAACATTGATGTGTATGACATCTGTTATGTGCACAAGTGAACCTAGAGTACAGTGAATGAGAAATGGAATCAAGTGAGCAACTTCAGTAATATTTAATTTGAAACTAAAATGAAGTAAACAAGCTGCATAGATAGACAAACTGGTACAGGCAGGGGTGTCTCGATGCCTCTGTCCATGTCAATCTTTTACTGACTCTGTGTGTGTGATTTCTTTCTATTCATCATCAGAAAGCGTGTAGCTGTTGTGCTGTATTGGCCGGTGATGGTCGCTCCTGATATACTGTAGTCCGTGGCATCGCTTCATTTCAAGTGGAACGTGGGGCCTGTACTATAATCCATCTTGCTTGACAACATGGAGATCTGATAGAGAACTCATAAAGGTTGATGTAAACTTAGTTGGGCAGTATGCATGTCCAGACGCAGATTGCACTGGTAGTTGGTATGTATTTAGAAAAGCAGCCAACTGAGGACCTGTAAGGCCTTTGTTATTCAAATTGCAAACTCTGATGCCCATCTCCTATTGAACATTTGTTCATTTAGACTTTCCGCTACTACTTCTGTCATGGTTAGGTCCATATACTGGTTACTCTGGATATGCTGGTTTGGAAGATGAATAGAATAACTGCGTTTACTAACGTTAAAAGATTCCACCCTCTCTTCACAGCTGAAGTTTGTAGAACCCTTGCAGAGAACTGCTGTCACCACAAACTCCTTCTAGCAGCCTGTACTAGAGGGGTTTATGGGCCTTGGTGCCATATCGAGGCACAGCCATTGTTGACCACTAATGCAGAACACCGTGGGCTTTCTTCTGCATTGGTGGACTCTGATGGTGTGAGGTTGACTTGCATTAGGTAGATGAGATGAACAAGTGCCTTTCGTGTCCGTCTTTTGTAGTGAGTGCCATTCCTAAAAATATCACCTCTGACTATTGCGTATTGCCTTCTTTACCAGTCTGCTTATTATGTAGTGCCTGTCCTGTCTCATCTATTTATTACTAACAGGGTTATCCAGTACTGCCCAGGTTAGCATAAAGTTCAGGTGTGCACACTGAATTAATTACCCAGTTGAAAACATTGTGGCCTGATCAGAATTTCACTGACTAAACCCACCAAGGAGAAGAACTTTTCTGTATACTTCTGCCAAGTCCCAAAAATGGCATCTATAATAACTAAATAAAATAATCCAAGGGGAAACAATTTTGGAACAAAGCATAGCTGATAATCGTCCCACTACATAAATGAGAAGTTTCTGTAAAATGTAGAGGAGATGAGCAATTGTGTGGATTTGCATACCAGACAGATGCACATTCAGCTTTAAACGTTAGATATACTGTAGTTCATATATAGTATAGCGACTGTCATGTTTAGCTAAGTAAGTGGATATAGAGCTTCTGTTATATCCTGTCTTTCATGTCTGTGTATGTGTGTGTTGGTGTTTTTTTTTTATTCTGTATCTTTCTTTGCAGTATAATAATTCATATATTTATGCTCTTTATCATAGTTCTAGAATTATTAAAGAAGTCTATGTACCCATCTATTCATTCACTTTCTAAACCTGCTTTGTCTACTGACGTATCACTGGAAAGTGGGGCTCATTGTGGCCAGCTTGTGTCCTGCACAGATGCCACCCTTGAATGGGATGAGGGCGCGTCACAGGGTCCCGTCATGTGCACAATTCGGAGCTGCAGTTTAAACTGACAAGCGTTTCTTTAAAATATGGGAGTGAAATGATAAGGCCATATATACAATTTGTGTCTGGTTTGTAAAGTTTATTGAGATGATAATGCGAGTGGAAGTTGCTATATAAAATAAAGGCTGACTGAAGTAAACCTTGACATTTTTATTAGTTTTCTTTCTTCCTTTCTTGGCTCGGACATGTCGTTTAGGTTCTTTCTTTTCTTACGGCCAGATGAGCAGGCAGGGAGCAGGGGTCCTTCTAAATTATGTATACATGTCTAGGGCCTGATTGATTTCTTTTGTGCTAATGAACCTCATTACAAGCACTAATAACATCTGTTGGGTGAGCACCGGCTATCTGATACGCTGTCTCATATGAAGGACATGCACCACACTGGGCTAGAGAGGGTTCTGGGCAGGTCTTGCCTAGAAGTTTGCACACATTTTAAGGAAGACGGATGTGTTGTTGTTGCGTGTGTTAATGCAAGGTGTAAGGATACGGCTGGGATTTTCCCTCTTCCTTCCATCCACTGTGAATTCTCTTTTATGGCGTGTATTATATTATATACACATATATACACACATATAGTGGAACCTTGCATTGCAAGTAACTTGGTTTGTGAGTGTTTTGCAAGACGAGCTTAAATTTATAATACATTTTGACTTGATAAACGAGCAAGGTCTTGCAATACGAGTAGTACGTATACACTTTGTCTGCCAAACGCCACAACTGAGCTGATGGTTCTTCTCTCTCTCTTGCTTTGGGATTGTGGGTAATCGTCTCCCATTCTCCGTCTGAGTCGGCATGCCTCACTCATATAGTCAACATCCATACGAGTGTATACTGTGTACTATAGCATGGTGACCATGTGTGAGTCGCTGTCTTGCACCCCAAAACACGAAGCTGAGCCTCAGTACTTTAGCCAAACCAGCTTTATTCAGCTTGAAACAGGAACAGCACGGTTATTTATTGTAACGGGATCTGCCACTAATTATACACAGACACAGCAGTCAGGCAGGGTCGGGCCAAGTAATACTGTGCCCTGCGCATTTATAATGTTCCTGTATTACCCATCAAAGGCAGGCGCTTATAGCATGTCCGCAATCTTTTCAGATTCGCTTTTACAGCGAACTGCTACAGTGCTTAGAGCCTACGGGTTGCTTCTGGACGCTCATACGTCTGTCATCCCGTTGGGTGGAATCCCAAAAGAGTTTAGAAACTCGCTCACACCAGCCATGATTCTTTTCAAAGGTAAAGTGCAGGTTAATTTGTTTTATGTATTTTTACTTTATATTTTGTATTAATCATTTTTTTATGAATAGTTTTGGTTGTGGAACGAATCATCTTGAGTTTTCATTATTTCTTATGGGGAAATTTGCTTTGATATACGAGTGCTTTGGATTGCAAGGACGTCTCCGGAACGAATTATGCTCGCAAACTGAGGTTCCACTGTAATTCTATAATTCAGTTTGAAGGTTTGGCTCTGTGGTACCCCCTCCTCACCCAAGCTGTGTTAGTCCCGATCCCAGCTAATTAACATGGCTTTTTTTCCTCAATATCTGCTGCCTCATTCCACATCTTTGTTAAACAACCCTTTTCATTTGTTGCCATTTTTCTAGTCTGCTCACAGGGTACAGATCCTGCCTGTTCCCCATTTTAATTCTTTGTGGGTAAGAGGGGAAATGCACAGTCGCAACTTTTACAAATGCCTGTGAGCCAACGGATTCCCAAGAATAGCAAAACTCGCCCTCAAAGCTGTGACCACCTGTGTCCGTGGCAGACACGAGTTTGTCTAGAGTTAATGCACCAAACGGCCCTCCCGTGGAGTCTGCATCAGCAGTGTCCACTGTGAACACAGCACTTGGTGGCTGAACTTCTGCATTCACAGCTCTGCTAACGATTTACCAATCAAAACACAGGACCTGCTAGAGCCCACCCTCTCAGCTTTGACAGGTGGAAATGACGGTTTTCATTTCAAAGCATATTTCATGTTGTGTGATGTCACTCAAATGACGAAATAATTAAATAAGTACATAAAGAAATAAACAACAAAAACTTGTATTTATTGACACATTGAATTATTAATGCTTGCATATTCTTGAGATTTTATTTATTGACACATTTCACAATACATTTATCCATTCTATCCATCCATTTTCCAAACCCGCTTATCCAGATCAGGGTTGCAGGGAAGCTGAAGCTTATTCCAGAAAGCAGAGGTGTCAAGGCAGGATCAATCTCTGTACAGGGCACCAGTTCACATTACATTTATTTTATTTTGTCTGAAATATTCTTCCACGGGGCACGATGGATCCATTAATTTATGCAGTTTACACCAAATTCTGACTCTTACATCTGCATGTCACAGCAGAGCAGGTGAGACGTTTGCAACTTTCAGTTGTCCATTTTTACTGACCACGTGCCCAGTGTAGTTTTGTATTCCTGGAATGGAACTCGGTATGGTGATCTATACCTGTAGCCCATGCTGGTTAAGGTCTGCAGTGCTGTGAATTCAGAGATTGCCCCCTGCATATCATTGTTACAAAGAGCTGTGACTTGAGTATTTTTATGTCCGCTTGAACCAGTTTGGCCATTCTCTTTGATCTCCATCACTGACGCTCACTGGATGTTTTTGTGTGTGTTGTCCCATTCTCTGTGACCTCTCAGAGTACAGAAAAATCCCACAAAGGCAGCTGGCACACCACCATGTGTGCCATCAACAAGGTTATGTCGCTTAGATCAATGTTTCCCAACCACTGATACATGAACCGGCTCTGGTCCGTACAAATATTTTGCCAGTCTGTGAAAATCGGGTATGGCATGTATGTTAATGCTGTTAGTCCAACTGCTGGTCTACAAAAAGCTGGTTAGGAATTGTTGCCAGTCTGTGAAGCTCTACTGTTAATAAATCTGGAAGAAACCAACTAACTGACCTATTGTTGTGTTGCTGCTCAAAACTGTACTGGGGACAGCTTCTGGCCTCCCACACAATATGTACAGTTTTCATCTCCTTATTACAAAAAAGACAGAGTAGCACTAGATAAAGTCCAGAGAGAGGGCAACCAGGCTGATTCAGGACTGAGGAGATGATGAAGGAGTTAAGTAAGTGAGTGAGGATTGAGAGGTGACACGATTGAAGTGTTTAAAATTATGAAGGGAAAGGAGTACATGGGATCCCACCTCTTATATTAAGATAAATTCTTCAACAAGAACATGAGGACGTGGTTAGAAACTCAAAGGCAAATTCCGTAATAATTTTAGGAAGGTTTTTTTTCATGCAAAGAACCACAGACACATGGAATGAAAGACCAGGTAGTGGGATGGACAGTAGGACTTCAGGGACCTTCAAATCTCGACTTGATGTTATTTTGGAAAAATGAAGTGGACAGGACTGGTGAGCTTTGCTGGGCTGAATGGCCTGTTGTCATCACAGTTGTTCTAACAGTTGTAATCAAAATAATTGGCACTCTGGCATTTTAGGTACAGCATAGCATGTACAATATGAGAATAAATTGGACAGTGGTAAAGCAGCTTTGGTCTGTGTGGACGTGTTTATTTTAAACATATCAGCACAGGATCAAACAGTAACAAATGTGTGCAAATGGTGTTAAAGTTGCAGTGACACAATTTTCTTCCACCTTTTGAATGGTTCAAATCAATTTGACTGGAACGACTTGATTCTCATTGCAGTGGAATTTGACATCGCCAGTACTCCTATGAAATGGATTAGCTAATAATTAATGAGGGCTTTTATGTTCAATAAAAGTTCTTTCTCATTAACTGTTCTTTTCTGACAATGTGGAAGATACCTTTTGGGGACCACCAGTTATAAAAAATATAAAAGGGTACAAGACGGGCATCTCCACAGACACTGGCACTCCACCATTTGCAATTTACCAATTTATTAAGACATTTTTTTGGGACTGTCAAAGAAACCCCTGGGCAGAGTGGGAAGAGGAAAATCTGTCAAACAAATCTTTGAAGGTAAAATATCTAAAGGACTTAAAGCTGACATGGAGTGATGGGTTCAGCCTGTACCACACACCCACCACAAAAATCGAGCAGAGTTCCAAGTAGGACTCCACTGTTGGAAGACAAACATAAGGAGGTAGAACTGACCTTTTTCTAAACCTACCTAGAGGAACAGAAATCCATCTGGGAAAAATGATCTGTGGAATAATGAAACCAAAGCCCTTTGGCAGTTCAGACCAGCAGTTTATATCCAGATTATGAATTGAAGCCTGCAGTGGGCTGGCGCCCTGCCCAGGGTTTGCTTCCTGCCTTGCGCCCTGTGTTGGCTGGGATTGGCTCCAGCAGACCCCTGTGACCCAGTAGTTAGGATATAGCGGGTTGGATAATGGATGGATGGATGGATGAATTGAAGCTTGTCAGGACATATGCACCCCGCAGTTAAAGATGGTGAAAGTCCCATAATGTCATGGAGGTGTAATGCTGATTTTGGTGCCAGAGGCCTTAAACAAATTAAGGGAATCTTAAAATCGGAGGATTACCAAGGCATTTCAGAGGGAAACATGCCACCCAGTGTTTAAAGACAAAGTATGGGTCAAATATCATGGGCCTAGCATCAGGACAATGGCCCAAAACACTCTGAAACAGTTGCAAAAGGGAAATGTGGACTGTGTTAAACTGGCCAGTAATGGGTAGACTGAAAAACCCTTGGAAAGAACTGAAATAAGCTATTGGGAAAAGGAAGAGTGAGAACACATTTTTAGCTGAAAAGTGAGAGAAATAACCAACAGTTAGGCACAAGAAGCTTCTAGATGGTTACCAGAAACAATTGAAGGCTGTCATCATTGTTGAACATTGTGCAACTGAGTGTTACAAAGGGGGCCTTTAATAGAGTCGGTCATTTTCTAACCCACCCAAGGAACCCCAGGCAGGGTGTAGTCCATCACAGGGCGAACACACACACACACACACACACACACCACACCGGTTTAGTATCAATCCACCAAACCAGCATGACTTTGGGCAGTGGGGAGAAATGCACACAGACATAGGGAGAACATGCAAACTCCACACAGGGAGGTCCCAGGATGTGTTCCTTACTGCGAGACTCCTGCTTCTCTACTGTCCGAATCTTATTTTCATTTTCTTATGTGGTGGGGGGCCCTATATGCACATCATTTTTTTTTTTTTTTTTTTTTTTGGGTTGTATAACTTTGGATATCCTTTTTAAATATTCTGATGACAGAAAATTACGTTTGCAGTTACAGCATTTCTAGAGGTTTTATACATGATATACATACCTAAAACACACCTATTTATTGCCAAGGGTATATTTTAGCAAACTCTGTGAGTTGTTGGTGTTGTGAGTAACGGTACCCGAATTCTCCAAACGGGCAGCTCCTCATTCCACTCCATTCAGCACTGTGCTGAGATGCTCCTCTGTGGTGTTTGAGCAGACGTGAAAGTGCGCAGTGTTTTGTTGAAGAAGCACATGCAGGACAGGGGGTGGGCATTTTGGCATTTGAATGGCCTTTTTAAAGTGGCTTTTTTTTTTTTTTTTTTTTTACATAATGCGTCATCACCCAGGGAGCAGGCACCCACAAAGGAGCTGGGAGTTTACAGCTTTCACTCACACCATTAGCATGGTGATGCTGCTCCGCAAGGTGCTAAATGGAATTCATGAGGAGGATGATGACTATAATTCAGAAGTGTTCTCCCTCACTGCTCGGAGCCTTTGATATGGAAAGCGATGTCTGCTTAAACCGCACTTACCATTTCAATCGGCCTACTAGTTTGCCTAATTAGCCTTTTTTCTCTTTTTGCCACTGATTAGCTCGAAAAATAAAAGTGTGCATGACCCATTCCTGCACTACTGTCGCCCTGTGCTGGAATGTCACTTCATTTTGCCCTGATGTTTTTTAAAACTCCCTAAACAAGCAAACCCCAACTCCCTTGAACAGACAATTCTGTGAATTTTGGATTCAGCTGCTGTACGGATTTTGGCCCCAACGGCAGACAGTAAAAATGCCCTCTTTTATCTGAAACGGCGCTATTGACTCTAGGGCTCACAATTCTCAGCCGTCAAAGGCTCTTGGTTACACACTTGAGAACGTTTATTTTGCTCCGTACTTTTGGAAGCGACAGAGTCTTGTTGCTCCCGTTGGCACCCCTCTATTATTAGGAGTCAAAGGCAACTTTAGAGATGGCAGCCTCATTCCCAGGGCTGTTGGCGAGGCAGGCTTGTGTTGCTTTACTACAGATGGTGAAGGCTCCTGTTTCTTTGTTTACGGATGGAAAGGAAGAGAGCAGGCCGGTCACTTGTATGAAAGACACTGGGAGCTCCTGCGGTAGGGGCTGGTAAAGTGTCATTGTCCCGGAATGATGGCGAGTGCTGAGACGGGTCTGCTTACCAGTTGTTCATTCCCGTTCAGATTTCACAGTTACAGGCGTACCTTTAGGGATACTGGTGGTTTGTACATTCGTGTGTGGAAAATGTAAATGCACCCTGTGAAATGTGCTTTCTTTTTTAGCACATGTGGATACGTCAAGATTTGATCTTCATTTTAACTATCTTTGGGGGTTAATGAAAATTTGACTTTGCAATTTTATTCCATGAAAAGTGAACAGATATGCCAATTCCATCTGTGGAAAAAGTCCACCATTG
Organism: Polypterus bichir lapradei; assembly: GCA_026402145.1. Lineage (NCBI taxonomy): Eukaryota > Metazoa > Chordata > Cladistia > Polypteriformes > Polypteridae > Polypterus > Polypterus bichir. Next base: position 55,754,027 of record JANRMT010062840.1, on the reverse strand, counting down.
ACTCTAACAGCTGATGTTGCCCCCTCAAATTGACGTTTCCTTGAAGTGTCTACCAGTCTTTGATGTCAAACAGCCGAAAGTTTTTCCCACTTCTTCATCCAGAATTTCTTTCAGCTGTGCCATGTTTGAGGGGGCGTCTTGCGTACAAAGCCCATCTCAAATCCCAACAGCATCTCGTTCTCAAACACTCCATTTCCATCATTTCAGCTATTTCTTGGCAGATTTACTAGTATGTTTTAGGTTCATCGTCATGTTGAAAATGTCCACTGTTGCGTTATCTTCAGGCACCCTCTTGTACAATGGAGAATTCCTAGTGGTTTTCTGTGACGGTGAGCTCCCAGGTCTGTGATGCAGCCAATCAGACCCAAACTGAAACCTTTCCACCACCATATTCTACAGCTGGTATTGGGTTCTCTTGGTCAAATGCTGCCTTTGGCCAAATAGCTCTATCTTTGCCTCTCCCAATCCCAGAAGTCCTGGTCTTTGCCTTAGGCACACAATGGTCTTGCCCTCAACTTCTTTGTGGTTTCCTTCTGGCACATCTTTCATGAAAATCTCATCTGTGCAGCCTCTTTCTAGTAGTAGACTCAATGACAAGAGCTATCAAGAGGTCCGACGATGTATTTCTGGAGTTCTTGAGGACTTCCTTCAGCATCTTACATTTTTTGCTCACAGACTCAAAGCTCCATAATGAGATTTCTTTGGACAAAGGTAGTGAAACCTGCTGAAATTCTCCAAAGGATGTTGCCTGGTGGATCAGTAAGCTGTTTGGGTACCCATCTTGTGCAAAGCCTAAGTTATCATGCACTTTACCACGTGTGGATCAATAGGTGATATCAAAATGTTTAGCAACATTGGTCAATGTAACCCATCGGTCATCTCTGATGAAGGCATTTGCAGAGTCGATGTGCACAATGTTGATGGTCAACCAGATTGAGCTTCGTCAGTTCCACTTGATCTTCCTCCCCATTCATAAACGTTGAGCCCTGCTGTTTTCACTTCCATACTGAGACAACATCCTTTGGTGAATTTCATCAGGTTTCTCTCCCTCTGCCCTTTGAAATCTCCCTAATAGCCTGTTGTTTAACAGTGGTGCAATCCCAGAGTGAAGCGTCCATCTTCATCTGACCTTGACCTCAACTAGGGTAACAGCAGAGTGTTGCCTATTGTTTTGTCTCAGTTTCTGTCCATTGCAGTTACTGTGTTACTGTTTTTACTTTTTGATTTACCCTTGTACTGTATAATTACAAATTCTGAAAATTTGGCAGTACATTGTATACGTATGAACTTCAGTTTTTACGGCTGAAATGTATCGTTTAACTAAAGGACTACTGAATCACTGCACACACTGGCGCTACTCTTACCCATTGAAACTCCTGTTAATGCTCTGCTACTCCTACAGACGCAATAGCAGGTATTCACCTCTCAAACTGATAAAAGTACGGTTTTGATTTTATTTCTCAGTTGTTTGCTCACTGATGTAGTGCTGTGCTCGTTTGGCAGCAGTGATGACAAGTTGCGGCTTCTAAACGTCCCACCTTCCTGTTTACACCGATTACATGGCAGCACCTCACATGGGGGTCTATACAAAAAGATGTTACCCTTAAGATACAAATTACATTTCCGGTTTTCATCTGCATGCTCATTTTTAGGGGGGGGGGGGGGGAGAGAGGGAATGTCATCCACTACACCAGTTAATCTGGTCACCATTTAAAGCCATGTGCCTCAAGAGTGCCTGAAAAAGTACAGACTTGACATGGCATATAATCCAATAAAAATATTTGTTTAGATCTTCATAACCCCAGGATGCTAACCGATGATGGCAGTGAATTAGACTGAAAGATGAACCTAACGGGACGCCATAGCACTGTCTTTAAAGACCCTTGAAAAGAGGCCACTTGGGGCCAAAAGGAAGACTCAGTGACAACACAGAAAAGGTGCAAGGACCCCAAAGTTGTTCAGCCCTAATGGCAAACATGAATTCTACATAAACCATCTAGGAATTTGCAGAATATGCCAGCCAGTGGTCCCACAATAAGTCATATTCCCCAACCCTGTTTAAGGCTTTGATTTAAAAAGCATCCCAAAGCCCACCTAATGTTACCCGTTCTTTTGTCCATGAGCAGATGGCATCAATGGCACACTCCCGGTGGAAAGTTTATTAATTATTCTTTAGTGGGTGTTCAGCTTCATTCTGATGCTTTCATTTAAATGTGGGACCCTGGCGCTTAACAGAATCTGAAACGTTGCTGTTAAGAGGGACACGTGGATATCCAGGATTTTCCGGAAGTTTCAGTGTGCTGGGTTTGATAAGCAAGAAGGTGGAGCTGTGACGTTTTAGACGCACTGAACGTTTACTTAAGATGCTGAAAAAAGAGCTGCAGGCTGAGTGATATCGGGCAGCACTGAGAAGTCGACACCCTCCTATAGAGGCTTTCATTTCGGTAGGAGCTGGCAGGCCAAACAAAAGCTCTCCCAGCATCAAAAGTGCAGGGATGGATTTCCAGGCTGCAAATCCACAAGGAAGTCAGGATTAGATTACTTTAGGGCTTTTTATATATTAAAAAAAAAAAAAAAAGTGTTGGGTGACAGGTTCAGAAGGGTAACAACACGAGGTGGAGGGACGTGTGTGTGTGTGTGTAAGGGGTGGAGTGGAGGGCAGGGGGGCCTAAATATGTGTTTGTGGGAGGACTGGAGCTTTTCAAATTACTGTAAATGGAAAGAACGAGGAATCCTTGATGCCTAAACAACTGCACTTAACACCTCTGCATGCATCAGCCCATCCATCCATCCATTCATTTTCCTTTGTTTTTTTAGCATCTACTTATTCATATTATAAAAATATTCTGCAGTTTTTCTTTTTGGTGTTGACAGCACTTCAGGAGGTCTCTTTCTTGGGATGATAAGTGGTACAGTAATAATACACAGCCCAGCCCTTGTGGATGTTTCCACCTTGATTGCTTCTGTCCATTGTCTGGATGTATGACTCCCAGGCCCTTCTCATAAGGGGTACTTTCACGTTTCAGACCACCCATTGTCTATTCAAATCTTGCATTCCTACATGTAACAATTTCCATTTAATGCTATGCTATTGAAGTCCATTTGTAACAATTGAGCCGATCCTCCACCCTCCCACCTAGATTGGTAACATCTGTAAATTTAACCAGCTTATTGATTAGGTTTTTATCTGATCATTTTTGCATATTAAAATGAGCAGCACCCCCAGCACTGAACCTTTCGGACATCACTTTTAACATAATTTGATTCCGAAAAATTTTCCCTCCACTGTAGTCTTTTTCTTCCCGTGTTTGAACCAATCCTATACCCACCCACCCCCACACGGCTCCCTGAATTCCCACCTCTTTTAGACTGATTGCTAAGTTTTCATGTGGTATCTTCTCAAAGGCCTTCTGAAAATCAAGATAAATAATATCATATGCATCTGTCTGTTCCAACTTTAGGGGGATCAAACTCCTTAACCTCTCTTGGAAGGCCTATGCCAGGCTTCTGGAAAGGAGGATCCGGTTGTTGGTTGAGTGCCAGATTCAGGGGGAGCACTGGACCAGCTCCTTACCCTCACAAGGATTCTGGAGGGTTTGTGGGAGTGTACCCAACCAGTCTACATGTGTTTTATGGATTTAGGAAATCCCTTGAGGTGTCCTGTGGGGGGTGTTCCAGGAGAATGGGGCACTGGGTGTACTGTTGTGAGCTATTCAGTCCCTCTACAACCGGAGCGAAAGCTTGGTACGTATTGCTGGCAGTAAGTCCGACTCATTCGTGGATGTATGGGACTCTGTCAGAGCTGCCCTTTGTCATTAACTCTGTTCATAATTTTTATGGACAGAATTCCTAGGCACAACCAAGGAATGGAGTGTGTCCAGTTCAGTGACCTCAGGATCGCACCTTTGCATTTTGTGGATGATGTCCTGCCGGCTTCACTGGACTATAGCCTTCGACACACACTTGTCCAGGGTGAGGATCAGCACCTCCAAATCCGAGCTCATGATTCTCAGTCATAAAAGGATGGAGTGCCTTGTTCTGGTTTGGGATGAGGTATTGCCTCAAGCAGAAGAGTTTCAGTATCTTGGGGTCTTGCTCATGAGTGAGGGGAAAAGGGAGCAGGGTCTCGGCATGCGGATCAGAGCAGTGTCAGAGCACTGGTACAAGTCAGTCATGGTGCAGAGAGAGCTGAGTCTAAAGGTGAAACTCTTGATTTACTGGTCAACCTGTGCTCCTGTCCTCCACCAATGGTCATGGGTAGTGACCGAAAAAACTTGATCATGGATACAAGCAGCAAAAATGAGTTTCCTTTGCAAAGTGTCTGGGCTCAGCTTTAAAGTGAGAGGGCAAAGAGGACAGACATTTGGGATGGAGCTCAAAGTTAAGCTGCTGCTTCTCTGTATCAAAAGAAACCAGTTAAGGTGGTGCGGACATCTGATTAGGGTGCATATCTAACCAGGAGGAGATCATAGAGCAGTCCTAGGACACATCAGAGGTAGCACCTTGGTATCCCCCAAGAGGAGGTGAAGGAGGTGGCAGGGAAAAGGGGTTTTGGATACCATTGCTTAGACTTCTACCCATACAACCAAGACCCTAATAAGCAGCAGAACATGGATGGATGGATGGATGCACCTTTCTGATAGTATTCCTTTATATTGCATCCTCATAGAATTCCAGCATACTTGTAAACATGTCCTCCTCTGCCTGAACCATGTGGAGTATTTCCTAATGCTCCTGCTGAAGATAAGTGCTGCTCTCCTTTATAATTCCTTCCTTCGATGAATGTTCTTATGAAGCACATTAAGCTTACCAGCCTATGGTTACTTGGATCAGCCCAGTCACCCTTTTTCATAACAAGATAATATTTACTAGCCTCCAGTCTTTAAGAATTTTCCAGATTTTTGAAAAATGAATTGCCAATGGTCTGCATCTGCTTTCAGTAACCACCTTACGCACTCGAGGATGAATGTCATGTGGTCCTGATGATTTGCAGAACGTCTCCCTTTTACAATTTATAAGTCTCTAAATAACTCCTTAGTCATGTCTGTTCACTCTGGTAGGTTACTGACTTCTTCACACGTGTAAAATGCAGGTTCAAAGCATGTGCTGTCTCACTGTGTACAGTATATTGTAGATCACCTTGGCCATTCCTAATATCAGCTCCTTCACTTTTTTTTTTAACTGCTAAAATATTGAAAGAATCTCTTTGGGTCGTCTTTCACCTATTTTGTGATATTTCTTCTGTCTTTCAGCCTTCCTAATATCCTCTTTAATTGTTGCTCTCATATGCCCTACGATTAGTGCTGGAGCCGCATGCAGCTGTTTTTTTGGTGACTATGGTGTAGATGGATGTGTTGATGTGTGTGAGGGTGCGGCCTACCTCAAGGTTGGATCCTTTGTGCCCAATATAGCTGGGATAAGCACCTACCTCCAGCAATCTGGAAATGGACAAACTGGTTAGAGAATGGACAGAGGGTTAGACAGATTAACATTTACCTGTATTTGACCATGCAGCCGTGTTTATACCATATGAGGATGATGAATATGAAGCCTCCATTCCGTTACTGTTGTTGTGTTACTGCGCTTTAATCAAAAGACAGTAACCTCGCCACCCGCTCCGCTGCCAGACAATTGATCACAACGTCACGCTCAGAGTATACACCAATTGTTTATTTGTATTTCTCAGCTAATTCCACAATGGCACCCAAGTCTTAGTGATGAAAGCCTTTTTTTCCCTCTCATTGAAAGCACAGCAAGATTTTCTTACATTGTGAAGTTACGTTTATATTACTCCTTATTAAGTTTTTAAATTCTAGGTGTGATACCCATGATTCCACAATAAAATTCCAACCCTTTTTGGGGATGTGGGGAAAGAAAAACTGCCAGTAACCCAGGGAGCATGTGCCAATCCAGACATTAAGCATCTGGCTGTGGAGTTCAAGCACGGGACGTGGGATTCATGAGGCAGTAGTGCTACCCACTGCTCCCCTTTGTGAAACATTCTGCAAAGTGAAATGTGAGTTTGATCTTCTAAATGCCACTCTGCCACGCTGGCAGCTCCATTTGCCAGAAGAGGGGCAGATGTTCCTTCACGTGCGCAGAGCAGACGAGACCTCTCTCACCTCGCCAAATGAGTCAGTGTGCCATTTTACCCCAGGTGACTCAAAGGTGACCTTCACTGTATGCTGCCCTCCAGCTCCAGTTGCTGGGGGTGGCAGAATGCAGCTCATTTACAAGCATCAAAGTATTTGGAATTTAAAAAAAAAAAAAAAAAAAGCAACTTGTAACCCTGGGCATCTGTTAGCGATTAGGAGGGCGGGGGCGGGCGGGGGGGGGTTGTGCAGCTCAAGTGATAAAGACACAGAGAGTGGTTCAGAATGAGCCTGAGTGGATGGTGTCCTGCCCTGGGGGTCGACTCCTGGGATCTCGGCATTATCTTCACTTATGATTAGTGGCTGCTCCTCACTTGTTTAAGCAGAAAGCCTGCTACATTTTCTTTTTAATTACATTTAATCTATTAAATCCTCTCTTGGTGCCAGTGCATCAAATAGCAAGCAGGGGGAGGCCAACACTTGAAAAGTGGGTTTCAGTTGAGGAGAATACGCGTCTTCTGATTTCATTCACCCTTGCTAAGTTCGTTTGTAGTGAATTAAAGGTGGTTTGGGACACATTTACTGTCACCTGCTCATTCTGTATGGCCTGACGCTCTTCATTTGTCGGTGTAGAATGTTGCAGCCAGTATATTATGAGTATATAAATAAATGCCAAAAATCTTGAAACATAAAACAGGGGCACATTTATAATCTTTCACATCATCTTCTCTCACACCATATTTTCTAATAATTACAAGTGAAACTTGGACCTCCGGTTCTAGAAGTTGTAATGTATTTTATTATTTCTGGTGGCTCATATAGAGCTAGCTGAACATTTTTTCATTTTGGCATGCCACTTTTTTGTTGTCACCATTATAAATACAGCTTCATGGTGAGAGCATTGGTGATGTGCCTTTACTAAGTAGTGCCCTTTAACCTCTGGCGTTAACCCCAAGTGTGAAAGTTTGGGCAATTACAGTTAACCATGAGTCGCACTCAGGTTGCTAGGAGTTAACCATTTCTGGGCAGGCTAGTTTGGATTATGGTAATATTTTGGAGGTCTCGCACAGCTTTGGCCATTTCATGTCCTGCACACATAACGTAACCGAAGGCGTGAGCAAAATTTGACAAACCAGAGAATGAAAATGGTGACACAAAGAAAATTGAAAGATGGCGAGCTGAACAACAAGAGGAAGAGCTAATGACTTGGCAGTGGTGCTGAGACATCTTGGACTGATGGACGACTGTGGAGGGTCCCACTGCTACAGAGGTGGGGGCTGTACCTCCTTTGGCTCAGCATATCAGAGCACAGTATACAATACAATACAATACAATTTATTTTTGTATAGCCCAAAATCACACAAGGAGTGCCACAATGGGCTTTAACAGGCCCTGCCTCTTGACAGCCCCCCAGCCTTGACTCTGTAAGAAGACAAGGCAAGACTCCCAAAAAAAAACCCCAGTAGGGGAAAAAAAGGATACATAAATTAAGTTGACATACATTATGGAAACAATTTGAAAAACTTTGATAGGTATACTTGTATTATGTGAAAATAAACCATTATCTATCTGTCTGTCTGTCTAAAATATCGACCAACAGAAAGTAATTAAACATATCAAAAGAGAACCAAGACGTCATAACGGCTTGCGTTAGTTTCAGTATGCTGGAATGAAATCCTCATTGTGGGCCATTGAGAGACCTGCTTTCTCCAATGTGGTGGACATCTTTGTGTTATGGCAGCCGCTGAGACGTTACTGCTAATTTGTATTATCATTTCAAGGCATCTTTGATATTCACCAAGTGTCCATATTAACACGCTGCACAAGTCCCATGCCGTTGATTCTACATATCTGCAATTTTACTTGCATAATTTGGAGAAAAGAACACTTTTATCTCTTACTGTTTTTCATGAATTCATAACGCAAAAAAAAAAAAATTCCATGCAGCGTTCAAGGTAAAGTCTCTTAATTAGTGTGTTTGCTTTCCTCAGACAGCGGGAGCTGATCAAAGTGAAGCCTGTATTTGTGAGCATGGCAGAGTGTTGGAGACAAGCACATCAAGATATCTTAAGAGCTTGGGCAGCGGATAAAATTTGAGTGATGCCCATCTGGCCTTCCAGGGTATTGTGGTGATGCCCTCCTGTGCATTTTGAGGCGATCACAGGGTGAAGCCAAGCCCTTTAGGTTCATGTTGGATAGACTGTTTAAGATGGGGGTCCATTCCAGTAAACTGAGCAGAGAGCCCTTATCATGTGCCCGTTTTGGACTCCTGTAAATCCTGTGGATGTTCTGCAACATGCTCGTACCACAAAGAAGTTGCAGCCATAATGGAACAATGCTAAATTATAACCTGAAGAGCGAAACAATTCTCAAAATGGCCTTGGAATTACACCACAAACAAAGTTAAAGAATGCAAAATCTAAATAATAATTTAAAAGTAATGCATGGAAATGTTGCAAAAACAGAAAATAATTTTCTTGGGTTTTTGATGCAAAAATAAGAGCAGTCTTCACAGAGTTTATATGTTCTTTATATTGGATAAAATCAGATGTTAGGAAGTGGGCACCGCCACGTTAGCTAAAGTTAATGTGATGATGTCCAGTGTTGCAAAATCACAGCAACAAGATATATTGAGAATCTCAAAATGGTGTCCACTTCTTCTTCTTTTCCCACTTCTATGTGGAGTCGATGTACTTGATCAGCCTTTTCCATTCAGTTTGGTCCTGCACCTCCTTGCCCATCATACCCTTTTTCCTTCAGATCTTCTTTTACTTTATCCATCCACCTCTGCTTTGGTCTCCCTTGCTTTCTGTTCCCCTGGACTTCCACTCCCATCACTCTTTTTTGTCCACATATTCCTTGTCTCTCCTCATCACATGTTCATACCACTTCAGCCTCCTTTCCTGTACTTTCTTAGATGTCTCTCCCACTTTTCCTGTCTCTCTGATTGACTCGTTTCTTATTCTGTCCTTTTTTGTAACTCCACGCACATCCGTCTCAACACTCTCATTGCTGTCACATCTGACGACTTCTCCTGAGCTCCCTTTACTGCCCGTGTCTCGGCTTCATACACGTCTTTATACCTTTTAATTCTTCTATCACACAATACTCCTGATGCCTTCTTCCAGTTGTTCTCTCCACACTGCATTTTATGGGTTTCCTTTGCAACTAACTCTTCATCTTGGCCTACCACTAATCGTAGATATTTAAATGTAACCACTCTCTTCAGTATCTCCCTCTGCAGGCCAATGTCTGGATCCTCATCATCATTAAACCTCATATATTTTGTCTTTTCTCCACTTCCTCCTTTCTGCTGCCACACAACACAATGCCATCCACACACAGCCTGCTCCATAGGGACTCGTCTTTTATCCCATGAGTCAACACATCCATAGGCAGATCAAAAGTGGTAAAGACTTGAAGATCATCTCTGGTGCAGACCTCCTCTAACTGGGGTCTTGTCTGTTACCCTGAGTCCTCGGATACGTGTCTGGTCCTCCTTTTTCTCTCTCTCCTGCTCCTCCAGACCTCTCAGTGTGGCAATCAGTCATAAGCCTTCTCAAAATGGCGGTAACCCTGTCACAAAAGAAATAAACCCAATGATAAAATGACGGCCTCATGGTGAAGCTCATGGCTCAGACACTTATTCTTATGTTTAACTCTGAATGGGGTGGGGATGTTCTGAACTCCATTTCGTTTTGTTTTGTTTTTTTTCTCTTTTTACTAATTAAAGAGCACTTTATTCATCTTTTTAATCAGACCCCTCTGGCTTAACTGAATAAGCTGCTTTGACAGCTCTGCGAGATTCCATCTGTTCAGTGACGAGTTTGCCCGGATTGCTTTCATCATTTGGAATTCATGAACATCCCCCCCCCCCCCCGCCCATTCTTTCTTCCTTTTTTATGTGTTTATTTTTGCATAAACACATTAAGTCAGCTGGAGCAGACATCTTTAAAGTGTCCTGTTAGGTCAGACAGTGGTGATCCTGAAAGCCATCTTGATCACTTTCTAGATTTTCTCCTTCCATAGTCCCGCTGCACCAGAAGTACAGTGGATTCAGAAAGTTGTGCTCACTTAGCTGGGTTGTAGATTTACGAGGGACGTTCAAAAAGTTTCCACACTTTTTTTAACTCTGTTTATTAAGAATTTCAAAAACAAATTGCACCACTTTTCTACATAGTCCCCTTCATTTACGATGCAGTTTTCCCAGAGTCATGCCAATGTTTTAATGCCCAATTACTACTCCACACCGTTTCCAACAAAAGTGTGGAAAGTTTTCGAATGTCCCTCGTAATTTTAAATAAATTAAGTTTAACCCATAGTGACAGAGTGAAAATCCATTTTCAGAAAGGTGCAGGTGCTGCTGTAGCCACCAATTGTTTTTTGGCTGTCATTCCTCCCGGTGTGTCAGACTGTGACCTTTTTATCAACAAAGGGAACCCATTTTGCATTTTCTGTTTCATCAAATATTTTACTATTCACAAAAAATGCTCTTCCACAAGAGTGAGGCTCCATAGGAGCACAAAAGGCTAAAGAAGTAGTTCTGTAACACAAAAGAAATCCAAAGCAAACAAGTCCCAGTACAGATATTTGAAGAACGGTCACAAACTGAACAATAAGATCAAATGGTCAAAAATCCAAAAACATATTACAAAGGCACAGAAATATACAAAGAAGCACACACCAGACTCCCTCGTATACTCCAAATGAACCACCAGGAACTGAAGGAAACCCTCCAGCTTTATAGGCTGAGGGCAGTGATTGGCAGGTGGCTCCGCCTATTGGGGGACTGCTCACAACACCCAGGAAACATTAGGAAGGCACTGAAACGAAACAGGAACACAGTCAATGGCAAATAAACATAAATACAATGAATACATGCCACGGAATAAAAAAGGCGACATAAAAACATGAAGTTGAACCCTGGAAAAGATGTAAGAGGAATTAATTGGTAATTGTAATTATTACAAAAAAAAGTATTTGACAGTAAGTGCAAAGTAAGAGATATATAATGTTGGAGTCTGAATATTCAAGTCATCTGTAATACCTGAGTGAGTGTTTAAATATGTGCTGAGTGACAGAGTGTAGGGGTGGAGAAGCCATTTATTTCTATCAGATATTACTCCAAATTAATATGCGGAGTTGGAGGAGTGTAGTGGGGGCGTGGCAATGGACTAAACTTTGTATTTAATAATATGTGTAGGGAATAAGATGTGCGATTTATGAAATTTATTTTTAAGAGAGTGAACATTGTATGTTTATATTTAGGGTTAGAAATGTAATGTCCTTTATAATCTGTGGTGGGCTGGTGCCCTGCCCGGGGTTTGTTTCCAGCCTTGCGCCCTTTGTTGGCTGGGATTGGCTCCAACAGACCCCCGAGATCCTGTAGTTAGGATACAGCGGGTTGGATAATGGATGGATGGATGTTCTTTATAATTTTTATTAGGTGAATATTGTGAAGTTTTTTTTACTTGTTATTTAAGTGAACTTATTATTGGGGGGGGAGAAACGAGCCTTTCTGTGATACCGTGCCCTCTGTTTATGTCTGTCTGTGTATCTGTCCTTCCTGCCTTATGTTCAAGCAGGAGTTGTTTATGTGGTCAGCCCCAGAGGTGTTCCACTGCACCACAGAGCCTTTTAACCTGCTGGAGCTCACTATTCCCATCTTTTTTTTTTTTTTTTTTTTTCCCCTCCTACTGTGGATTTGTCCCTCTACCACCATCAAAACCTGCTGCAAAGTCTCATTGGGCCCTGCTTGTCTCCTGAAACAGCATCTACAACATGAAGCCAAAAGGGGGCGCCAGGCTCTCACGTAATTCATGTTATCTGACAGGAAGCCCATTTGCAGAGAATGGCAGTGCAGTTTACAGGCTTGTCAGACGTGAGACACAGTCCAGCAGAAATATCAGTTTCAAAGTGTAAGCTGCCTTGGCTTTGTCCGTCACCACCTTTTATTTTAGCACATTCCTCCTTGCAGCACCTTAATGGCAGTGTCACAGCAGCCGGGAACAGCAGGTGGCAGCACATTGACTTGAGAGATCGGCCGCGTCAGCGTCAGGGCTGTAGTGTTAAACTGCGAGGCGCGTCCATTTAATGAAAGGCTTTTAACTGTGGCAGTCCTGCAAAGAGCAATGCATTCACTTTGATTACAATGGAGTTATTACATGGAGAGTAAAAACGTCCATTATGCCTAATTCATAAAAGACTGGATTGTAATTTCAGCACTTAGAATTTATTTAACTTGGAACGTCTCGTAACAATTAAAGGTTCAGCTCTACCTGCAGGTTGATTAAGGGTTTGTGTACCAGTGCTGCCAAGTGATTGTTACACACTTGTTGTCCTATCATGCACATTGGCATGGTGCCCCCTGCCAGTCAGTCCCATCATGCTCCTGGGAAAATTGCCTTAATAATTTGATTTAGGAAACTGGAATAAGGAGAATTCGCTGATGCCTACAGGCTCGCCTGTTGTCATTGTATATGTGTGACTTGCTATTTAATACTAGTGAAACACACGCCGCTCTGCTAGCATGAATGTGTCTGTCATTCTTGAATTCTATCCCACACTTAACACACATCAGATGTCACTGCTCTTCTTTTTCTTTCTGCCATGGCACTTTGTTTGCTGATCCCTTTGTTGTAACGAACACACAAGCACAGGTTCCTCTACCTGAAATAACGTTCGATCAAGACCAAGATCACAGTTCTAGCCCTACTAGTGTGCAAGCAATTGCATGACTGATGGACAGATATTATCATTTTATTGAAATATAATCGGATCTTTAAAAATTGGCAGGTCAGTCCCATCATGCTTTTGTGAAATTGCTTCACAAGTGTAGATGTGAAAATTAAAGCAAGAGCGTACATTGACAAGTAAGGCTTGCCCAGTTGTTGTTGTTGAATGTATGGCTTATTATGTTTTTTATTATTCTTTTTCCAGATTGGCATAGCGCCCCCTGCAGGTCAGCCCTTTTATACTCAAGATGATGAGAAAATTGTTTCAAAAGTTTAAAACAGAAAGTCTACACAATGTCCACATTCACCCCCCGTTATGATTGTATGCATGGCTTGTTGCATAATATTCTTTACAAGTTGGCATAGTGCCCCCTTCAGGTCAATCTAATCATTCTGCAGTGAAAATTGCTTCTATACCCTCCAATAGAGAAAACTGGAGATGGAGAAGCTCATTGTCATGGATGTCTCGCCCAGTTTGTGTTGTGAGTTTGGTCTAGTAAGTACTTCTCATGGTTGATTGGCATAGTGCCCCCTGCAGGTCAGTTCCGTCATGCTCCTGTGAGAATTCCTTCTGTAGCTTTGGTAAAGTTCTAACAGTAGACCTGAGTCCATGTGTAGAAGCTCCCCAATTGTCACTGTAATTTAAAGCTTATTACATAATATTATTTACAAGTTGGCATAGTGCCCCCTGCAGTTTGGTCTCATCATGCTCCCGTGGGTATAGCTTCAATAATCTTGATATGAAAATCAGAATAAGAGACGATCATTGACTCACAAGGCCTGCCCGATTTTTGTTTTGAGTACAGTATATGACTTTTTATGTAATTCTCTTTAGTGATTGGCATAGCACCCTCTGCATTTCAGTTTCCCCCGCTCATGTCTCTGTAGTTTAGGTAGGGAAGTCTGCACAAGGAGAGTAGTTGCTGCCCACGTGCACTCCCAGTTGCGATTGTATGTGTGGCTTGTTATATAATGGTCTTTACAAGATGGCACCGTTTTCCCCCTCCAGGTCAGTCCAATCAAGCCCCTGTGATAACTGCCCTAATAGCTTTTTATGGAGAGACACATTAGGCTCACCCGGTTGCTGCTGTGTGTACGGCTTATTTGATGTAATTCTCTTTCCAGATTGGCGTAGTTCCCCCTGCAGGCCAGTCCCATCAGACCTCTGTGGTAATTGCTTCCGTAGCTTCGAGAAGAAAGTCCAAACAGGAGACTCTCATGACTCATGAGGCTCTCCCTGTTGATTTTTATTGTTGTGTGATTGGCTTACTAAGTAATTCTCATTACATTCTCGATATAGCGCCCCCTGCAGGTCAGTCCTATTATTCATCTATTAAAATTGCCTCTATAATTGAAAAAATGGAAGCACATGGGCACTCACTAACTCTCCTATTTGGCACCGTATGTAAGGATTGTTGTACAATAATCTTTACAAGCAGCCATAGCGCCCCCTGCAGGTCAATCCAATCATATTCCTGTGGAAACTACTTCTATAGTTTAGATAAGAAAGTTGCCACAAGAGAAGCACATTAACACATAGAAGTTCTCCAGTTGTTATTGTATGCAAGGCTTGTTATATAAAAGTCTTTACAAGTTGGCATCACAGCCCCTGCAGGTTACTTCCATCACACTCCTGTGAAAATTGTTTCTATAATTTAGACAAGAAAACTGGAACAAGAGAAGCTCATTGACACACATGGCTGACCCAGTTGTCGTCGTCTGTGTGGGACATTATGCAATTCTCTTTACAAATTGGCATAGTGCCCCCTGCTGGTCAGTCCCATCATGCCCCTGCGAACATTTGCTACTGTACTTCTGAATAAGAAAATTGGAGCCACAGTAGCTTATTGACATATGAGACTGACCTGGAGTGGCTTGTTATGTCATTTTCTTTTCAAGTTGGCATAGCGCCCCCCCACAGAGCAGTCCAATCATGCTACTGTGCAAATTGCTTCAATATTTTACATAAGAAATAAGGTCATTGATGCATTCAGGTTCACTCATATATTATTGTATGTATTTCTCATAGTTTTTTTACAGGTTGGCATAGTGCCACTTGAAGGTCAGTTCCTTCCTGGCTTCAAGCGATCAGCTTTGCCAGGAATGCATTCTTAGCCCTTGAAGCTGCTGAGCTCTTCTTCAGTGTGGTGTGGTGACGTCAATTCTTAAATGTGTTACAAGACCTCATAGAGGAAAGTTGCCTGTGTGCATAATTTATGGCATGATGCAGAAGTCATTAACTTGCACATGTGGCGACATCCGACTGTATTAGGGTATAAGGAGCGTCCCCAGATGTGTACACACTTTGAATTTCTAGTATACATAGAAACAGGCCTGGTCAGGATTTGAGTTTTGAAGCTACAGCACTAACTGGTTGTTTTCTTACATCTCAAAGGGGATGCAGGTTAGATTGGCATGAGTGTGTGTGTGTGTGTGTGTGTGTATATGTGTTGATGGGCTCAGTGACAGACTGGCACCTATCCAGGGCTGCTTCCTGTCTTCAGTTTCAAATTTATTTTTGTGCTGTGCTCTTCATGAGCTCTTCAGGCACGGCACGCATACAGAAATCCATAACTTGGATGCATCAAGAGCAAATGATCAAGTCGTACAACATTTACGTATGTGAAGTTAAGACAGAACCGCTTCAGCTGGATGAACCTAATCCAATCACGACAGTGTCCGGTCCATTGACATTGTAATTGAGATCTGCGGAGTTGATAACGGAGGAGAGGAAAAATAAGGCGGCTTCTACACGACTACATTTCTGTTTACAAGTGCAGATGTTTGAAACGCTCTCCAGAGCCCTATACTTCTGATCCTGTTTCAGATCTTAGCTTTGACACTCTCCGTCAACATGCATGTTTGTTTTTTGGGTTCTTGAATTACTTGTCCTGCTCCTGAAATTCATGTAGCACTGCATGGTGCTTGTTGCTCTTTGAGGTAGCTCACTAGACTTAGAAGGGACTTAGAAGGATGGCTTACTGAGCCTCACCACCTGGAGGTCACGTGACTGGGACAGGCTGTCCTTTTTTATAAGCTGCCCTGCAGCTGGCATTGAATCTGCTCATTTGAATGTGGAATGCCAGCCCATGGCTGACTCTGAGCTGCGCCATTAAGATGTTCTCATTCACTGCTGCTATATGTGAAGATGTGAAGTTGTGAGGCTGTCAGACTTGCAGGATAGAAGCCGATTTGTGTTTCCTGCTGAAGTTGTCGCTAAGCCGCTCCTGTGTTGTCTCTGCTTTGTTCTGTTGGACTCAGTTTGAAGTCTGGAGAGCTCTTAGCAGGTTTAACTCAATGATATATTTGTGTTTTGTTGTATTCACCTCTCCCAGTCCCCCCCAACGTGATGGTGTCAGCACCGTGCTTGGAATGGCATTGCACTGGTGAAGGGCAGTACTTGGTTTCCTCCAGATGTGATGCTTACAGCTGAGGCCAGACAGTTCAATGTTGGTTTCATCAGACCAGAGAATCTTGTTTGGCGCAGTCCGAGAGTCTCTCAGGTGCCATTTTGCAAACTCTTAAGTGGGCTATAATGTATTGTTTGGCCACTCTGACATAGAGCCTAGATTAGTGGAGTGTTGCGGTGGTGGTTGTCTTTCTGGATGTTTCTCCCATCACTACACAGATTCTTTGGCACTCAGCTAGAGTGACCATCAGATTCTCGGTCACCTCTCTTACTAAGTACCTTCTCCCCAATTGCTCCATTTAGAGTCGTGGTTCTTCCATTTATGAGGTGACCCTCGGTGCTGCAGGGATTTTTTTTTATTTTCAAGCCTTCCTGAGATCCGAGCACCTTGACACAATTCTGGTTGTAAGTTCTGCAAGGACCTGGAAGACCTTCCATGGACAGGTGTGTGCCTTTCCTAATCAGTCCAATAAATTGAAGCAACTACAGGTGGACTCCACCAGGAACTGAAACATCTCCGTGACGATTAATAGAATGGGATGTATCTGCGCCAAAGCAAGGCTTGTGTCAATGGTATATTTCAGTTTTTTTATTTTTAATAAATTTGCACAAATGTCTAAAATTCTGTTTTCCCTTTGTCATTCTGGAGTATTGAGTGTTTAGGGGAAAAATGAATTTAAACAATTTTAACAAAAGGCTGCAGTTTAACAAATGTGTACAATGATGAGGAGTCTGAGTACTTTCTGAAGGCGCTTTATTTTTAAATCATTGTATTTATGTTTGTTATGTGGAAGGATGTAAGAACACAAGAAATTCCTTGCAGCTGCTATAAAAAAAAAAAAAAAAAATCACTGTTAAGTTTAAGGTGAGGCTCATATACACGTCAGCTGAACAGGCCTTGAGGCCCACGATTCAGAATGAAAAGAGACCACAGATTATCCACAGAGCTACTGGTCCCACTCTGTAGAACAGGACAGGCCCATTTATGAAGCTCACGGTGGTCACCACATTAACAGGCGAGGTCCACAGCAGAAGGGGCCAAGAGTCCACTGGGGCTGGACGATGAGCGTCTGTTCAGGTCACCTTGCAACTTCTCTATGGGCAAAAGCAGCTTTCACCTCACAGCAGTTTCGCATGGCTGAGCCGCACTGCTATTGAACCACTGAACACCTCCACTTCTTTAATAGATGGACCATCTTACTTTTCAGTCCAGCCTTTGGGAATTTCTCCATATGGAAAGTCGAGAGTTGGAGCCTGGAGCCAGGCCTCTTTGATAAAAAGAAATTGATGAAATGGAAATTGGCAATAAGCAGCCTCGTCGGCATGCATGCCCTTTTATGAATGCCCCAAAGGCGGGACAGGCTTCCAACATCCCAGAGGCACAAGGCCAGCTAAATTACCACTTGTCACTTGGGAGCGGCGGGACAATACTGATTCAGTACGGCCACGACAGCTGCTTAGTGCCCAGAGCGTCAGCGCGGACACCAAGCCAACAAGTACCAGCCACGCAATGGGGACACTAATAATAGAGTGACCCCTAAGGGCATGGAGCCTGCCAGGAATCTTTTATTAGGCCAGCACGGATGCAGAATTTCATTCACGCAGTTAAACAGCAAAACTATTCATCCGGTTAATCAAATATGGGGGGGGAATTTAAGTGGAGGAGGCTTGGCTTCATATGATTAAAAATAATAAGATCAAGGATATTTATAGGGACGCCGTTTCATTGTGTTTGGTATAGTGGTTAGTGCCATTTGGTTCGAATCAGTTTGTCTGTGAGGGGTTTGTGTGTTGTTCCATGTCTAGGTGGGTTTTCCTTCCACTTCATCCAGGTTAGGCTGAGTGGAAGTTTGTAAATGACCTCTATGTGAGTGAGTAGGCCTCACTATAGAACAGGTTGTTACTTGCCTTTGGTCTGATGCTGTTTGTGAAGCCTGTGTCACCCCGACAGTAAATCAGATTAAGCCAGTGTGATATTAAAAACAACAGCTTCTCGCTCAGCATTCATTTTATATAGTGCCTTTCAGAGAGTGCAAACATCGCTGTTCACAATGGTAAAGATACAAAGAAACAAAAAATCAAATACACAGAAAGCAGAGCACGCAATACG
The DNA here is from genome assembly GCA_026402145.1 of Polypterus bichir lapradei. NCBI lineage: Eukaryota > Metazoa > Chordata > Cladistia > Polypteriformes > Polypteridae > Polypterus > Polypterus bichir. The sequence goes on along the minus strand of JANRMT010062840.1, from coordinate 55,735,682 downwards.
GCAGGACAAGGCAGACAAGGGACCCAAGTATCAGGGAAGAGAGTACCCTGGCATGGCCACTGGGTGCCACCTCAGCACGCTGGAGCCACACACGGCCACGCACCCCTCTTGAAGGGCAAATGATATTCAGAAAATACCAACACCTTTCAAATACACAACCAGTCAGAAGCCTGGACACACTGAGAAATTTTCATGTGTTTGGTACAAATTGATACCTTTTTTACTTTTTCGTATACGAAGCATAGGGAAAGTATTGGAATCGTCCAAATGTTGAGATTTTGATGAATCTCGATGTTTTAGACCTACCTGAGTCTGAAAATACCATTTTTGGAATCATGTATGTGTCTGTCTGTGTGTGTGTCTGTGTGTGTGTGTGTGTAAACATGATAACTTGAGTACGCTTAGGTCATCCACATTTTGCATACAAGTATGAAGTACAAAATGGGGATTCCTATCGACCTTTGGGCCATTTCTGCTAACTGGTAGTGGTACTTCACCTTTTATTCATGCAACTGCGGAGTCCGATTTATTCAACTTTTACTTTTATAATAATTGTTCAATATATTACTAATTAGATTAGATTTGCTGTTGATGATTCTTTATTGTATGTAATATAAAAATATAATCCTTGTTTTACGGTTTACTCCCCAAATATCAATCCCCATATCTGAATAAACGAGAAAGTCGAGGGGAGACCAGTCACAATTTTTTTTTTTTTTTGTTGTTTTCTATCAAGATACCGTTAATTTGATTTTAAAATGCAGCCAAGACATCACTAGTGTTTCTAATGGCTATAAGTACTTTTTCATGACAGATTTTGAATTTATTATTCACATATAACTGCTAAGCCCCATTTTAAGCCGCCATTCCTTCAGTGTCCTAATGCTTATCCTTAATTTATTTATGTATAAATTCTAATTAGTTATTAGAGAAACTTTTGTAATTGCATTAGCTGCATTAAAACTTGTTATTCTGTCCACCTGTGTTGCAAGGTACTGACATTCTTAAAGTTCAGTTCTTGGTTCAAAATTGGCCAAAATGATGTCAATCTACGGTGTTTTTGAAGAATGAAATGTGATTCCATGTGCCAAGAAACTGAAGATTTACAAAGACGTCTGTTACTGTCTTGAGAGAAGAGGGCACAGCGGATCTGACCAGGAAAGTAAAAGAGCAGGGAGGCCCAGATGGACAACTGCACAAGAGGAGAAGGACATCAGAATCTGTAGTGTACGAAACACACCGCCGCCTCACAGGTCCTCAGTTGGCTTCTTCCTTGAGTACACACCAAACACCATTGTCATCTACAGCAGATGAAAGACCATTCTGAGATCCTGACCATAAATGTCATCTTCTGTGTGTTCTCTGCCCATTTTTAACTTTTCTTTTTACTTGCTGTTTTCAGCTGTGATTCTGCCTCTAAAGCCAGCATCCCAAAATAGCCTTTTTACGGTTTCAGATGACCCTGCTATTTGGCAGGTATTTAGTGAAAGAGGCCAAGTGAGGACTAGTGAGGTGTTTGTTTCTTACACTACAGATTCTGATGTCCTCCTCCTCTTATGCAGTTGTCCATCTGGGCCTTCTGTCCTGGTCAGATCCATTTTGCCCCCTCCTCTCAAGACAGTAACAGACACCTTTGTCTTCAGTTTCTTTGCAGTTTGTCATGAGACAAACTTTATTCTGCAAAAAAAAAAAAACAAACAGTAGACGGACATGTTTTTTGAGAAGGCTGTTTCATTTTGGCCGTTTTGAACCCAGCACTGAACTTCAGTAATGCCAGCACCCTGCAATACAAGAGCACAGAGTAACAGGTGCCTGCTGTGCGAATGCAATGACCGAATTTCCACAATAGCCAAAGTGGCTTAGGTGCATCCCATTCTGTTAGTCGTCCTGGAGATGTTTGTATGCCTTTGTTGGAGCCCACATGTGGTCAGTTGATTGGACTTGATTATTAAAGGCACACACCAAGCCAAGGCAGTGTCTACAGAGCTTATTGGTTTATGCACAGGTGTTTGTGTGTCTTTTGTGGTCAAAATGCAAGTACAGTAAGACATTCATTGCACACTTGACAATAAACTTGACTTGATTTGCCCAAGTCTGAGACGTTCACTGATGCCGTGTAACATTTTGTGTTGCTCACCATGAATGGCGCCATAGAGAGTGATGGCTTATCTGATTCAGCTCATGTGTACTTCGAGTATTACATGCCCAGAACTTTAGTCAGATGAATCGGTCTGTGGATGTGCTGAATAAAAACCTTTTAGGCCTTCTGGACCGTGTTGCATGTCTTGAATCTGGCCATCTTTATTGTATATGGCTGCTTACATGGTGACAAGACCCCAACTCACACACACACAAATGTAATATCAGAGAGAATCGGAGGCACATGTGGCGGTGCCCAGGTGATGCCCTTGGATTTAAATTTCAGACCGGGTGTCCACTGGCTACTCTGTCATTCTACATGGTGGGGGGAGGTGATGCTGGAGTGAAGGCGCCTGAGCTGCCAAACACGTGATGACTTAAGGGCCCTGGAAGTTGACCTACTTAGCAGTGCATTTGACACATGACCTGCTCTGGTGGGCTTTTATTTGGGTTGCAGGTGGCGGCTCTGTAATGTGCAGGCCCTTCTCTGCTTTTTGAAGACACATCCTCGTGCCGCGGAGTATGAAAGCACCAAGAAGACGCGCGTTGGCAAGGAACCGCTGAGTTGCAGATCACGCAGCATTCCACACGTCATCGCTAGGTGAGAAGCCGGACCTCCTGCGAGTGATTGCGCTGAACTCTTAAGCTGTCGCATTTCGTTATGCAGGTTTGGGATGCCCACGCACAAAATTCACGTGCGCCATACACCAGTCACTTGACCTTGCCGTGCAGAACTTGTATCTGAGTTAAACTTAGCCCCAGATGTGGCATGCATCCAGTGAAAAAAAAAAATTAAATAAAAAAATAAATAAATAAAGAAAGAAAGAGAGAGAAAAAATGCAGAGGCAGCGTGCAGCGTAGGGAAGGCTGGTTGCCATGGCAACCATTATAGTGATAATGATAGCCCTGGCACATACATGAATCATGAATGTATAGAAATAAATGAAGTGTAGGGTAAAAACTGTTCTCACCGACTGAGTGAATCATTCTTTAAAATGGTAGCCCCCTCCCCACGTGCCTCCCCCAAAAAAAGAAAGGAGGGAAAAAAAACAGCTCGGCTTGTGTGGGCTGAGAAAGATGGCAATTAGAGAAAAAAAAATGGAGAGAAGAGAGCGAGAAAGTAAACGTCTAAATAATTTTCACCTAAATGTCAGGCAGCTGGGCCTTGAACACCTTAGAAGGCTGCCAGGCCCAGCCTCACAGGTACTGATGTGCTCGAGCCAAAAGCAGTTGTATTGTGTGTATAGTGCCTTTCAGGGCCATACAGCTGGACACAGGACGCCACCTCACACACACACACACACGCCCTTAAGTACTGGGCCATGCAGCCTGCTTACAATACGTGAGCACCCACCATCGAGTAGAGCCAAACACACACCATTGGAGTACATCATCAACTTACAACAGGGCGAGTGCAGGATATCGGGCTGGACCTCCAAGTGCCTCCTCATCTACAGTACTGTTAGGTAGGCAATTGCCCTCCAGTGAAACATACCCTCCATTATTCAGCTGAATCTCGGCTACTCCACCATGCTCTCTGCTTCCACTTAGGCGTTTGCGTGACGGAGGCGGTGAGCAGTTCACTTGAAGCCTTTTGTGTTTTACTTTCACTCATTCTGTTCAGGGGACTGCCCAAGTAGATGCCTGTTGTACTGTGGTTTCCATTTTATCAATTGAACAGCATGCAGCTTAGGCGATTGAACCCTGCGGTGTGCAGATCAATGATGCAAACAGCAGACCACACTGCCTAATGTAAATGAAAGGTGCTATAAAACAGACCAATAGGTAGGTAACAACCACTCCACCTGCACTTCAGAACAGGTCATCCACCTGAAGCTACACCATCAAGGAAAAGCTTGGGTTGCTGCTACAAGAGGTTTTGGAGAGCCCAGCAGAGGGCGTTTATGCTGAGGTCTGTGTCTGGATTCCCAATGCCACAGTGCAGTGACGGGGACACTGTCCTGAATAAATTGGAGTCATCCTGCAGATGAGACATAATACTGAGGTTGTGACTGTTTATGGTCATTTAAGATCCCTGGGCATCGTTTAAAAAGAGTGGGGTGTACCCTGATGTCCTGGCTAAATTGCCCACTACAGCTTGGTTGTTCTGGCCCCCTAAACATCCCCATGTTTCTTATTGACAGACTAATTCTCTCACCCCTTCACCACCTGGTAGCTAATGTGTGGTGCGCAGTCCGGCAAAAGAATGGCTGCCATCGCATCACCCAGGTGGGGGATACACATTGGTGGCAGTGGAGGTGGCAAACCACTAACTATGTAAAGCACTTTGAGTAGGTTAGAAAAGCGCTACATAAAAGTAAATAATTAATCTATACTAATAAAAGGCAAAGCCCTCACTCACTCACTCACTCACTCACTCACTCACTGACTGACTCATCACTAATTCTCCAACTTCCCGTGTAGGTAGAAGGCTGAAATTTGGCAGGCTTATTCCTTACAGCTTCCTTACAAAAGTTGGGCAGGTTTCATTTCGAAATTCTACGCGTAATGGTCATAACTGGAAGTTGTTTTTCTCCATTTACTGTAATGGAGATGAGCTTGAAACCCGTGGGGGCGGAGTTTGACATCATCACGCCTCCCACGTAATCACGCAGTACGTAGAAAACCAGGAAGAGCCCCAAAAAGCGCTGAAGAAAACATGCATTATATAATTGAGAAGGCAGCGAAACAATAAGAAGCGAGCGAGTGATATATACAACCATATTCATGAGTTCTGCTACTTCGGAAACAAAGCACAGTGTAAACCTACACTTTAAATTAAGTTCATAGACAGGCTGCCGCTGGCGTTTGTAACTTAGTGCCTGCCCATATAAGGCCGTCCGTCAGCGGCAATCCAATAGCAAACTGCCACGGGTAAATATTCACGGGTGAAGGACTGTGCTTATGCAGAGGAAGATGACATAGTCAGGGTGGTGTTTGGCACAAACTCAGCGAAACTGCGAGAGAAAGTTTTAAGTACCGGGACTTCGGTAGCA
>JANRMT010062840.1:55684367-55725547 GCA_026402145.1 Polypterus bichir lapradei | reverse complement strand
CACATAGCATGACTCCTCCTGGCTCCTCCTCCTTCTGGTTGTTTATCTCCAGTCAGTCAGAGGTGAGACACAGCAGTCCAGTCCTGAAGTTGCTTGCAGTCATTTGTATTGTATTCTTGTGGACTGTGTTTTTTGACATATACACTGGATTGAGAAATTTTCCAGGCCCCTTTACTTTCTGCACACTTTATTACCTTGTAGATTTAATTTTAAATTGAGAAATTTTCCATTTTCACACCTCAGTCTACACTCAATAATCCATAGTGACAAAGTGACAATGGGTTTTCAGAAAGGTTTGTAATTGGTCTGGGGTGGGTGGGCTTGTTCTGGGCAGGCTGACGTTTGTGGAGCTTTTATTCTCATAAATTGTCTTAGCCAATAGGTGGGTCTCCCTTTTGGTGATTTTAAATTAGTTTCAGTCTTACTTAACAGGTAGACATTTCTTCTGTTAGCTGGGGTGATTGAAGTTTGGGAATCCATGGTATTGTATTTGTGGTACTGTAAGAATTATTTTCAATTTCTATGTTCCTGTTCGGTCAAATGAGCTCCAAACACGAGGTTACCCACCACAGCTGTGCAGATGATGCGCACTTTTACAAATCTCTAGCACGTGAGGACACTGAGAATCCAACTCAGTGTCTGCCTTGCTTTTCGCAATGGATGCTGTGACATTTCATAAACTTAAACGGGGACAATAATCTTAGTTTTAGGCAAAAATGAAAGTAGTGAAGGTCTTTGAAATAAACTCGATCTTTTAGCTTTGAAAGTCAAGGCGAAAGTGAAGATGTAGGCGTTGTTCTGGACTCTGACCTAAACTTCGTCTCACACGTTAACCATATTATTACAGCTGCATGATTTCATTTAAAGGAATGCTCTGCTCAAATATGATATTTAAATTTTATTTATTACTTGCCCCATGTAGTTTGTAGTGATGGTGGAGAAGAATTTTTAATGTTGTTTTTTAATGCATAATAAAGATAAAAAAAAGTTTATAATATAAAAGAAACCAATGGTGACCAGTGCTGTATAATGGTAAAAAAAGTAAAAATGTCCTTGGAGAAAGGAAAGACAATCTCACCTTACTTGTGACACATAATCCACTTGTCAGTTATCCAGTTGTATGCTCAAAGCGTGCAAACCACTTGCATTCGTTTGCTAAAACGTTATTAAATGAATACTTCCGGAAATATCTGTGCATTTGGAAACCCGGAAGCATAAGTTACACTGGATTGACTTTCTAAAGTGAAGAGAGGACTCTTGACTAACAAATGAGGGGTAGGGGCAGATCTTCAATTCCGTTTCTATTCTTGGCCCTCAATTCTGATGAAAGAGAACAGACTTTAGGTTAAAGAATCCACGTTTGGCTTTCCGTTACATTTCAGGTCTTCTTTTGCTAACCCATGCCCAGGCAATAACGGAGCACAAGGCCAGTGCGTAACTGGATCCTTATCAGACGTCCTCTTCAAAGAGCCCCAAATAGAATACACGCGGAGTGAAATGCAAGTCCAACTTCCCTTTGGCTCCAACCTCGCAGAGCCGCCAAGCGAGAACTTGAAAACATACATGCTGCTTGTTGTACAGTTTGCTGTTGGAGAATTGGAAGCCTGCCATGATGAAATGCAGATGTGGAAAATTCGAAGGGCCTTCTGGGGAGCTGTGATGAGCTTCAGAAAGAGAGCGACTGAGCACACTGGAGTTGAAAGAAAGACGTTTTAGGTGTGACGGGAAGCAAATGACATTACGAGATTATGGTTGCCATTCTTGTTCAAATTCTGCTGTCTAGGTTGACTTGCAGGTTAGATGCTTTTGGATAAGAATTCCTGAAGTCCAAGTGGTGGTGGCAGGAGCAGGACCACCAAGTAAATAAACTGAGGAAGGAAAAAGAGCTGCTCAGTGATTATAAGAGGAATACTGAATGAGTGCAACCACTGGTCCTCAATGGAGAACCTTCATGGATAATGAAAAGACACTTTAAAACATGTCAAGAGCCCAGCTGTTTATTGAGAAGGCTGAGGAGAATGAGCGTCACAGCTCACTTCCTAAAGACCTACAGTGCACGTCGTATTGAGAGCATACAGACTTTTTCATTCCTGGCCTGGTTTGAGGGTCTGTGTGTACAGTTGTGGCCAAAAGTTTTGAGAATGACTCCAATATTAATTTTCACAAAATTTGCTGCTTCAGTGTTTTTAGATCTTTGTGTCAAAAGTTTCTCTGGTATACTGAAGTAGAATTACAAGCATTTCAGAAGTTTCAAAGGCTTTGATCGACAATTCCATTGAGTTTGCGCACAGAGTCCATACAGTATTTGCAGTGTTGGCCCTTCTTTCTTTTTCAAGACCTCTGCAGTTCACCCTGGCAGGCTGTCAATCAACCTCTGGGCCCAATCCTGACTGATGGCAGCCGCCCATTCTTGTAGAATCAATGCTTGTTTTTGTTTGTCCACCTGCATCTTGAGGACTGACCAGAAGTACTCGATTGCATTCAGGTCTGGGGAGTTTCCTGACCATGGACACCAAATTTCAATGTTTTCTTCCCAGAGCCACTTAGTTATCAGTTTTGCCTTATGGCCTAGCCCGGTGCTTATCATGCTGGAAAAGGAATTGTGGGCCACCAAACTGTTCTTGGATGGTTGGGAGAAGTTGCTCTAAGAGGATGTTTTGGTCCTATTCTTTATTCATGGCTCCATTGAAAACTTGTAGTCAGTCCTCAAGAGGCGGGAGGATAAACAAAAACCCACCAATTCTGACTAAGTCCAAGCTTTGATTCTGCAAGAATGGGTTGCCATCAGTCAAGATTTGGCCCAGAAGTTGATTGACAGCCGGCCAGCATATAGGGGTCTTGAAAAACAAAGAAGGGCCCATATTGTAAATATGGACTCTGTGCATAAACTTCATGTCACTGTCAATCAAAGCCTTTGAAACTTCTGAACTGCTTTTCAGTATACCAGAGAAACATCTGACACAAGGACCTTAAAACACTGAAGCGACAAACTTTGAAAACTAATATTGAAGTCATTCTCAAAACTAACAAAAATAAACTTAAGAAAATAACCCATTGGGGTCCGCTCTCTGTGGACAATCACAACTAGAACTTCAAGAATTGTGTAACAAAAGGTCAAAGAGAAAAGCAGACAAGATTATAAAGGACTGGATGCACTGCTTGAGACTCATTTCCCAGTTTTACCTTCTAGAAGGTGATACTCGCTGCCAAAATTGAAAACAAAAAGAATTTAAAATAGTATTATTCAGAATGTAATAAAATTGTTTAAGAGGCCAAATTCAGTTTTGCTGAAATAAGGAACTATTACGGAATTCTGTTTTTGTGTGTCTAAATGTGTCCTCAATTTGTATTTTATGTGGGTAGAATTGTTGCTGACTGGATCAAAGCAAATTTCCACTTGTGGACAATAAATGTGAAAAAAAACTAAGCAAGTGAGGTGGTACCCCGCATGTTACATTGCCAGTCCACTACAGGAGATTCCTGAAAGAAACCTCAACCCTCCAGCACACAGGGGGGCTGAAGCAGTTAAGAACGAGGAAGGGCTGGTGAAGAGGTGGGTGGCGTCTGTAGCTCTGGACATTTTCAGACGTGTGTTTTGGTGTATTTTTGGGGTTTTGACATTTGAGGATTCACAAAGTATATTGGATCAAATCAAAAAATTAAAATACAATGCAGCATCCAAGACTGTGGATATTATTGGAAATACTCGTGTATGTGTGTGTGTAATTTCTTGGAGATTCTGTCTGCTTATAGACTTCTGGATGGGCTATTTGACTATAATTTTGTTTTATGTTTTAGTTCTGACGCTCAAGCCTTTTGATCTCCAGGGTTCAACCATTGCATAGTTCAATGGTCCACTGTCCCCTTCTGGTCCCACTTGTTTGCCCCAGTGGCCTGCCTTCTGTACACATATACACGTACATATATACAGAACTAGCTGTGTAAGCCCGTGCTGTAAAAAACCCAGGGTCCTAGAAATGTTGAAATCGTCAGAACAAACATTGAAATGTAAAGATGTCATGTGATTGAAAGAAACTAGTCTGGGCGTCTCTCTCCTAGGAAGTTTTGTTTTGCCGACGTGTTCACATTGCTTGTGCATTAGTGGCTAAGAGACTTTGTCTTTCTTTGGAGGTTTTGTTTTGCTGACGTGCTCGCCTCGCTTGTGTTATTAGCGGCTAAGCGAGTTTGTGTTTCCTCAGAGGTGGAGCCCTTACCCCAACTCCTCCTCTCCCTTCCGGACAGACAAACAGACACATACACTTCCGCGCGTAGATCTTTATATATAAGACATGTTTTCAACCTTCTGGCAGAAGAAAATCATAAACAACACATGAAGGTTAATTCCCAAGTGACGAAACGTTAAAATTCTGATCCACGTCCTCCCGTGTATGTAAGGGTTTTACTCCAGTAATTCCTTTTTATTTTTTTCTTCCACACCACAAATTCATAAATATTAGATAAACAGGATAATATAAATTCCTGAACTGGCCTGGTGTAAGCTGACGTGCCCTGCGTCTTATCCACGCTCCTCAGTGTGGAATTCCTAAACCCTGGAAGTGGCCACCCACGACAAGAATGCAGTCCACTCCAAGGGATGATGGAAAGTTCAGACTCCTCGAGTGTTGCATTGCTGCTCCCTCCGAGGGCTTCTTATAATTTCCAGACAATGTCCCTCACATTATTTATTTTTCTGCCACACTCAACTTTTTTTCTCCCCTTAGCTTTTCTGGAAATCCTTTATCATGCATTCCCAGCAGCTGGCCACCCAGGCTGAGACGTCTCCTCCTAATTCGCCCAGGGCTGCAAAGAGCCCCCTGTTAGCTGTATAACTCAATTTAAAGCACTTTCGTCTCATCTCTTGGCAATAGCAGGAGATGTTGAGAAACGCTGGGAACCCACAGAGATCCAAAGCTCCGTTCTGTCAGGGCATTTAGGGGTTGAGCCCTCCTTACAAACTTGAAAGTGGGTGTAAGGTGGCACTGAATGCCCATCAACCAGTATGGGCCTTTTAGTTCAAGTTCATGTTGTTTGTCACATGTACATATGATAGTGAAATTCTTATCTACATGGCTCCTCTGAACAGTTGACAAAAATAAAATACAAGCAGAATAAAAGGCCTTCAGTATACAGTGAAATCTGAAAACATTCAGACCTGTTCACTTTCTGCACAGTTTATCGTGTTGTAGATTTCATTTGAAATGGATAAATGTGTCATTTTTGCCTATCAGTTTACACTCAATAACCCATAATGACAAAGTTAAATTATGTTTACAGAAAGGTTTAAAAAGTCATGGTAAGGCACAAATCAGGGCAAGGGGATAAAACCAATTACTAAAGCTCTGAATGTTCCCAAGAACACCGTGTCATCAAGAGTTGTGAAATGGAGGAAATTTGGAACCAGCTGGACTCTTTCTGGAGTTGACAATCTGGTCAAAGTGAATAAATGAGCAAGAAGGGTCTCAGTCAGGGTGGTGATAAGCAAAAACGTATCTGTGAATCCATACGTGTATTTTATGTCTAATTAGTCCACGATTTTATTCTGTGATATTTTACTAAACTCAGCTCTATGAGGGGGAGCCGAGCTAAAGTTAGAAAATGGGATTTATTAGAAAATGGAACAAACTTTCACAAAACTGATGATGTCATTTCTCAATGTCGTCTCCACCCTTCTCAATGCACCTGCGCCACCTGCCTGGCAGTGCCAGCAGAATAAAAGGTTTTGTCTCATTCTCGCCACCACTCGTACACCACTTTCTTCACGTCGTCATCCGTCTTGAATTGACGACCACCCAGATGTTTTTTTTTTCAGTGGTCCAAAAAGGTGGAAATCACACAGTGCCAAATCTAGCTAATAAGGAGGATGTGGCAATACCTCAAACGTCAGTGTCTCCAGACAAGCCTTGGTGTTCTTAGCAGTGTGTGGGCGGGCAGGCGGGCGGGTATCGTCTTGCAGCAAGAAGACTCCTTGAGACAGCAGTGCCCGCCACTTGGAACAAATAGCAGGCTTCACATTGGTCTCCAGCAAGTCACAGTAACTTGCAATAGTGACTGGAGTACCCCTTGGCATGTTGTGTTCGACAATAACTCGGGTGTATAAGTGGTGGCGAGGATAAGACAAAACCTTTTATTCTGCTGCAATCCGGGAACTGCCAGGCAGTTGGCGCAAGTACATTGAGAAATGACAGCATCAGTATTGTGGAGGTTCATTCCATTTTCTAATAAATGTCATTTTCTATCTTTAGCTTGACTCCCTCTCGTACAATTTAAACAAACTCCAAAGAAATAGTGTCTACTTAAGAGTTGGAGCGATGCACAAATGTCCTTTTCCACATCAGATGTATCGGGGTATGCACAGGATAAACCCAAAGGATGTCCTCTCTCTTGGGCTAATTGCAAGTCTCGGAGGCACCTTGAGGATACAGAAGTAGCACTTGTACATCTTTTTTGGAACATTACAGCAATCTGGACGAGAACAGGCCATTCAGCCTAACAAATCTCACCAGTCCTATCCATTTAATTCTTCTAAAATATCAAGTCGAGTTTTGAAAGTCCCTAAAGTCCTCCTGTCTACCACACTACTTGGTCACTTATTCTATGTGTCTGTCGTTCTCAGTGTGAAGACTAACTTGTTAATGTTTGCGTGAAATTTCCCCTTAACAATTTTCCAACTGTGTCCTTGATGAACTAATTTTAAAGTCACCATCTCAATCCACTGCACCAATTCCCTTCATCATTTTAAATACTTCAGTCAGGTCTCCTCTTCATCTCCTTTAAAGGCTCAGCTCTTTTAATCTTTCCTCATAACTCATCCCCTGTAGCCCTGGACTCAGCCTAGTTGCTCTTCTCTGGACTTTTTCTAGTGCTGCTATGTTCTTTTTGTATCCTGGAGACCAAAACTGATCAAATCTTGTTCCTCCTCAGATGATGTAACTATCATAGACACACACACACATATACTACTACTGCTACTAATAATAATATTTATATGTCCCAAAAGAACACAGTGTTCTCCCTAGCGTCTTTTAGCCGGGCACTGCATCCGGCTAATTTAGTTGAGCGCCCGGCTGTCATCTCGCATGACATTGTGAGATGACAGCCGCAGATCTGCAGGCACAGGCAGATCTAATGATCTGCAGAGATGGCAAGGGACGAGCAAGCGGGTGGGCAAATACTGCTAAAGCTAATAGCGGGTGTCAAGGCGGAGCAGAGTTCAAAAGCAAAGAGTATGGGGAGGTGGGGTTTCGAGAGCGGGCTGTACATGGTTATAGCGGGGGTGTAGCAGCTTAATACAGTTGCAAGGAGTATGGAGAGGTGGGCGGGGCGAGAGGGGGCTGTACATGCTAATAGCGGGAGCAGAGCGGCAGTTCACAAGCAAAGAGGATGTGGAGGTGGGCGGGCAAGAGGAGGTGTGATAAAATAAAAAATGTCTAGTAAAAACCAGCCTGTCAGATATCAGAAAAAAGGCGTCAGGAAGTGATATCTCTGTTCTCAGCATCCGCGCAGTCTGTATAGTGCGGCTGAGCGTACAGCAGCTCTCTTCTTGTAAAGTACATAGCAAACCTATATACTGTATGTATATATATATATATATATATATATATATATATACATATATATATATATACATATACACACACATATACACTACTACTACTAATTATTATTATTTATGCGCCTTAAAAAACATTTCTGTTACAAGTAGTATACCGTGGTATTCCTTAGTAAATGTAGTCTGGTCTGAGGTTCCAGCTTTGTATTTTCTGCATGTACTCGTAGTCACACCAAGCTCTTTCCGGTGTTATAATTCTTTTTATGGTAGAATTTGTCATCTGTGACCAAACTGCATTTAAAGTATAAATATGAAATGCTTTTTTCCATTTTTAAAGACTCATAAATCAGAAAGCTTGATTTATTTTTATTTTTATTTTTCCAGACGGGCACCTACTGTGGTTGCTAAAGAGCACCAGTAACATGTTATACCTTTTGAAAGATATGAGGCAGTTTAGTGTTGAGATATTGAGGGCCAAAGTTGTTCTAAAGCTCAAAAGAAATTTTCTTTTACAATTTTCAGCAAGCCATAAGTTGGCAAATCTGCAACTGTGGACCGACTATTTGAGAAGTTAAATACATCTGTTATTAAAGAATAATCCCTGAACATTTCCTTCATCTAGCAGTAACAGCTTAAACGTTATGGCTTATTAATATAAATGTTATTTTTTTCATGGCATTCTATTTTTTTTTTTTTCTTTTCCTAAAATTAGGGCCACACACCCTTTTTAAAGCCCCCATAGCTCAGAACCCAAGGAATGTGTAAACTTAAACTTTTGCACACTGATTATTGGATAAATGCCATTGTTTTAAGCAAGTATGAAGCAAATCGGAGACGGTCAGTCGGCAACGTTTTCTCAAGTCTATTGATTTGACACGGATTGCCTCAAAGGCCATTTCTTTCAGTCTGTTTTTTTTAATATAGCCCACATCTATCTATGATCCCAGTATGCTGGACATGCTTATAAATGTAGATAAAATAAAACAGAAAATGAAAATGCCATGCCAAATCCACAGTGGGAGAGTAATGACCCCACTGGTTATATGTTATCAGTATTTTAATTTGTAACTCTACCGTACATTGAGGACCTGGCAGGCTGATTCTGCCTTAGATGCTGACTAACAGCTCACTGGTGTCTTTGCTCCAACTTTCACACCCACAAGTTCCCCTCGAAGGCTGAACTCCAAGTTCCCACGTCCGGCTTCTGGTCAAAGAGTGTGGCCAATCCACAGTGCGAAGTACAAATCACAGACTTGACTTGTTAAGGGTGAAAAATCCTAAAATCCCAAAATTGAATTAATAACACAGTATGTAGTGGTTTTAAAAAATGGCATCTTATAAAGTGTGCATGTGTGATCACACAGTAGGTCTTTGAGAGGGCTGATATTGTGCTAGGGTAACATGTATTAGGTGGTGTGGTATTGGGATGGAACAGCCAGTATTTCATCTCTGGCTCAACTTTCTTATCCCATTTTAATTTATATCCAGAACATCATCAAGTTTCTCCGTTTTATTTATATTATTTGTAAATGTTATCAGGCTGGTTTCATTAATTACCCACATTTCTTTGAGTGTGTGTAACTTGTCCTGACCCAAGTGTTTGGACTGCTTATGGCCACAACAGGTTTTAAGTTTATTTGGCTGAGGCTTAACATTTGCACGGCTCATGAAACTCTACAACAGGCTTCATGTCCACACTAGGCCTCTTAATAAGACTCAAAGCTCCAGAATGGCCCAGAAACAAAGTGTTTTGTCATGGGTGACCCTTTACACCCTCTAAGACGCTTCATTATGTAGACCTTAACAGAATGTCTCCAATCCTACGTAGCCTTTGTGTGTTTATTCTTACAAGTCTAGTCACAGTAGTTACATACGCCCTCCCTTTCTTTTACATCCGTGTGGAGAGGAAGCTATACATTTACTCATCCTGTATTATAGATAATATGCCCAAAATGTACACAGAGTACAAATGTGAGTGTTGATAAGGTAATACAACCTGATAATGGGCTACCAGGTGGCTTTCTATCTTATTACGCTGACATCTTTGAATGTGGTAGCAAAAACAGACAGCATGGCCTGTCAGAAAATTGCAGTTGAATAAGATGCTCTTCTCAGGATGGAAAATGGCAGAGAGAGAGAGCAGCACTCAAGCTTCTACTCATTACAGCTGTACAGTCTTTGACGCACCTCCTGGACTCACGTGGAGGCAGCATTCACCAAAGAAACAGCTCAGGGACACTCGGGCCCCACCAGTCCAGCCAATGCTTTGTTCCTGTCAGCAGTGTTTCAGGTTCAAAGGATCCACAAATGTAGTTTTGACAAAATAAACAAGAAAGAAAGGATATTCAGGTAATAAAGTCGCAAACTGCCTCCTAGTCCAGGGTTTCTTCTTGGGGTGAGCTCATAAACTCATGCAAAGTAAAATAATGTCTCTGAGGTGTCCCACTCTGGTTAACTGTCCACTCATCTTGTCACAGATACGCAGAGCATTTAACAAAAGTTCCTGTCAGATCTAGTAGGGTCATAAATGTGGCTTATCCAGCATCCCTGAATTATAAAATTAAATATTGTTCAACATTAACTTCCCTGCCTGTTTTTAAACATTTATATTATGAAAATATCAACCTGTTCACTAGATGATATTTTCCATTACACAAGTAAGCATGGCTGCCAATTCGAGAGGCATTAACATGCTAAGCATATATTTTGCATGAAAAGAGATGAGGGGAGCCTTTAGAAATATTTAAAGATTTTATTAACACAAAAAAAATTAAAAATAAAAAATATATAAAACTTAAACATTATTTAGATGCATTATTTCAAGATTGTCAGGGTGGATGAGTATTTATTTTTATATGTGTATTTTTGCCTAATTTGGGGGTTTTGTACTGTAGGATGGATTTTTGTTTTTCAGTTTAAATTTTCCTTCCCTTTTTGTCCCAGGGGTATTTTTTTGTTACCATTTTGTTTTATTCGTTTCACCTTGCGTCATCACGTTTCTATTCACATTGTCGCAGGAGTCATGATCAGTGACGTCACCGGTACTTTTCATGTAAATATGGTGGCCCGTGGCAGGTTCAGGACCTATTCCTTAAACAGAAGTTTGCTTCTTTCTCATGTTGGCTCTACAGTTTATTTAAAATGGGGATATGTGTAAGCAAGTTAGAGTGCAGTGATGGCACTGGTCCAGCAGATTACAGTCACATTAGCAACTTGGACCCCAAGATAAGTAAGGCCGCGTGTCACGGAAGGAAAAGAGCAAACCAGTTCTGCATGGAAAACCTCTGACCTTCATCGTGATCGGACTGGCCTTCAGAAAGGCCCAACACTGCACTCCTCTCCTGAACCAAAAGTCAGCTGGCCGCTCTCTGCAGTCACACTGGAGGTGACAATGAGCAGCTATTTGGGGTCTGGCAGGACAACAGAACCGGTCAGGGAACAGATGGCACGAGCCTAGAGGGAAAGAGATTAGTGTTAAACGGCCTGAGCTATTTCAAGTCAGACGTCCATTAAGGTTAACAAAAAGCCAGGCGGGAAGGTCATTCATGGACGATTAATCATGACTTAAAAGATTGTCAAAGAAGTGTTTAATGATGGACTTGCCTCCCATCCAGTGCTGGCTCCTGCTTTCTCTTTGGTGCTACCAGAACAGGCTTCTCCTTTTCATAGCCTTGAATTGCAACAGGCAGCATTAGAAATGGGATGAAGGTGAAAATGATATGTTATTACGTTTAGGACACACAAGCAGACATTCGCTGGCCACAGCTCTTTAAACGGCGTATTGACTTGCGGTTGGGACGCGTTACTCATGGTAGCCTCTAATTTCGTCCTTTCCAGCCCTGTACTCCAGTGGGCCTCCTTCATTGGTTTATTCAGACAGAGTAGTACAGGATTGTGTCCACAAGGCACTGGTAGCACAGGCTCACACCCATTAAAGGTCCCAAATCTCATTCAGCGCTCCAGACTGAAAAAGTTGGGAGTGCTCTCTCCCAGACTTTCCCGTATACTCAGATATGAGGATGGATATTTGAGGAGTAAACGGCAAGACAAGGATTATATTTTTAAATTATGTACTTTAAAGAAACATCAACAATAAATCAAATCAAATTTATAATATATTGGACAATTATTATCAAAGTAAGGCTGAATAAGTCAGACTCGGCAGCTGCATGAGTAGGTAAAGTATCCCTTCCGGTGAGCGGAAATAGCCCAAAAGATGACAGAAATCTAAGTTTTGTACTCAATACTTGTATGCAAAATTTGGTTGACCTAAGCAAAGCGTACTCAAGTTATCGTGTTTACACACACACACCCGCACACAGACATCATTCGAAAAACGGTATTTTCGGATTCAGGAAGGTCTAAAACATTGCGATTCATCATACTCTCTAAATGGAATTTTTGGGACAATGCCAGTACTTTCCCGTACAGTGACCCCCCGCCTATCGTGGAAGTTACGTTTCAGACCCATCAGTGATAGATGAAAATCCGCAAAATAGAAAGACCATATAAATAAACATATTTTTATAGTTTAAGCCTTAAAATACCCCTCCCACACGTTTTAAACACATGTAAACTTATTAAAACACAATTTGTAAGCACATATGATGTGTGAATGTCGGACTAAGGATATGAGTAATGTAATAATAATAATATAGCATACCGTCGATTTATTCAAGCCGTAATGGCGAGCAACGTCCATGTAACGCTTTCCTTCCCTTGTTAGAAGACGCTTGGAAGCCATCGTAGGGCTTAAAACAAAAGGAAAAGTTCACAAAAAGTTTGCTCACAACAATTGGACCACAAGCAAGGTACGCGATACGCAGAGAACTGAGTTGCGTCGGGGCACACACTTGCTGTTTTTGTGAGATTACACCACATGAGCAGCAGCCAATCAGAGCCCAAGAGAATAAAAATCCCGCTCTGATTGGTTGAGTCTCCCCTTTCAGCCAATAACGGGCCTTGTAAGAAATCATCTGGGTACTGTAACGCAAAACTCTTTGTCTACCGTAGTGACTGCTGAAAACCGTATGCTTTGTTATGAATTGGCTGCAAAGTACACTACAGGTAGGATGTACTTATTAAATTTTTCCGCGATATAGCGGGGGATCACTGTACTTCATATACGAGAAAGTCAAAAGTTACTTGGGAGCAACTGGCTCTTAAAATGAAACTTTTAGAATCCAAATTATAAAAAAATTAAACATTTCAAATGTTCAGTGCCTGTAGGCCTGGTCATGTCTTTTATCACCTGATTCTCGCACTTCTCCATTATGGCTGGCCTCTGACTACTGATTGGTGTTTTGTTTACACTTTAAAACTACGTGCTCTTCTGTTAGGACGTCAAAACTATCTAAAGTCACAAACTGAGCCTTCCTCACTGACCATCACGATATCGGTGTCATTTGGCCATCGTGTATACTGAGACTTCCTCTTCCACTTGTCTGAGCGCCAGCTCTTCATCAGACAAAAGACGTGGAGTTCTGCCCAAAGAGTTCAGTTTTAGTCTCATCGGACCATGCTGTTTTTCCTCAGGCTCTTGAGGTCCTTTAAACTGTCATTAAACGGATGCCACCCTTGGGTAAAAGTCTTGTCACTCTACCATAACGCCCGACTGCTGGAGTGCTGCTGAGATGGGTGTGCCATTTTAGCAGAAGACCTCTGAAGCTGTGTTAGCGTAACCATTGGGTTGCTGGTCACCTCCCTGATCGAGGCCCTTCTGTCACCGACCGGTCAGTGTGCAGGGCAGCCAACTGCAGAAAGAGCTGTGGTTGTTCTGAACTTCTTCTGTTTTAATATTTATGGGGGGCCCATTGTGATCCGTGGAACACTCGAGATTTACAAAATCTTGATCTGTACCTCACCACAATGTCATCTAGGAGGTCTTCATAGAGTTCCTGTCTTGGCATTTGTCCTGACATGCAGTATGAAATGTTGGACCTTCTATACAGAAGTTCATGCTCTTTAAATGATGTCCACTCAATTCAGTTGGCCACAGGTGGTCTCCAGTCAAGTTCTAGAAACATTTCAAGGACAATTAAAACAAACAGGAAGCACCTGCGCACAATTTGGAGGGACACAGCAAAAGCTCTGAATATGTCTAGAAAGGAGAGATTTAAGTTTTGGATTTTTAATAAAGTTGTAAGCTTTTCTGAAAACATCTTTTCACTTTGTTGTTATAGATTATTGATTGAGGGGCAAAAATGGCATCCATTTCAGATGAAATCTTCAACACAAAGTGAAAAGCGGCATTCTGTTTCCATATGCAGGCAGGCAGTGTGGCGGTTAAGGATTCAGACTTTGCACTTCAAACCCTGAGGTTGTGGGGACACAGTGTGACCCTGAGCAGGTCACTTCACCCATCTGTGCTACAGTTGAGGGGAAAATAAAGGCGCATACCCCACAAGTACCTGAAATCTCAGTTGTCTTGAGTAAAGGCGTCAGCCCAAAGTAAGAAGTGGAAGGGGTCTCAATACTTTCTTAACCCCCCGTGTGTTTCAATGTACAGTACATGTGTTGGTGTATTCAGTAGTGCGCTCATTAGGGGCTCTTCAGTGTGTGGCGATGTTCACGACTGTTGGTCTCGGTCACATACTCAGTAAATACTGTAAGGGATCGTCAAACCCCCCAGTACATCAGCTTTGCTTCCCGGGGATTCCATGAACAGCAGCAGCGGTTTTCTCACCCCACACAGATGGAGAAGTCGTGTCATTGACTGCGGTTTTTGCTCCACCATTACCTTTGCCCGTCTCACTTTCCCTGCCTGTCCATGATGATCTGTTACTCCACTCCACTCCCACTCTCCCTGCGCAATTCATTTTCCCCCTACTGTGGCTACAAATGCTCAACTAGGCGCCTGCCGTCCGATCAGCCTGAGAAGGCAGCCGCTGAGTACGCCATGACATGAAACTTGTTAGGTATGAAGACATGTGTGTGATGTCTGCATATGGCTGAAGATTCAACTACTGAGGATGGCGGTAAAGGGTATTTAAATAACAAATGTCACCCCTGTGATGTCACTTATGACTAAACTTTAAATTCTTGTCACAAATTGTGATTTTTTTTTTTGTTGCATTTGTCATCGTTTTAGTCACAGTCTGGAGCTCCTTCTCTGGGCCTTTTTGTCCAGTCATCCCGATCCTGTCGACTGTTAAGATGGATCCCTGGGTGTTTAGAGGTCTGGACCCCCCTCCTCATGCCCCATTATGGTGGCTGAACTGTCATGCCAGAAGTCCACCACCACCATCTGCTGACCCAATACAGACTCCCGAAGCTGCGGCCGCCCCTTCTTCATTAGACTCTTAGTGCCCCTTACTGGAGATGGGCAATGCAACCCACTCGACTCTTTAACTCTGCTGGGAAAAAGGAGACCTGGCTGACCCTCCTGAGGATTTAAATGTGCCAGGGCGCCTTCGGCACACACAGTAGGACACCCGAAGCGCCAGCGGCAGTCAGGGTGGACATCTTTAATCTCATTAGGTACCCCGTGAGGTTGCCCAATCTCATTAGATTCTAATTAGGCTCTCTGGTATTCATCTCATGGCAGCAATTACCCGAACATGTCAGGATGAATGCACGTGGACCCTCGCAGACTTCTTGTCGTCTCCACTGTCCATCCTCGTCAGCCATTAATCATCGGCCGACTTCCATGAATCACACTCTTAACCCTGACCACCCCCACCCAGTGCCGGCACTCTTAATTCAATCAGCTCCCGATGTTGCCAGCCTGCTAGCCAAAGTGGAGAGCCCAGCACCTTCTCACGACCAGAAGCAAGTTGACGGCCCCGAGACTCGGCTCATTAATCAAAATCCCGTAAACAATAAAGCAGAAGGATTCTCACCGTCGTAGTGCGTGGCGAGGAAAATTAAGGCCGCTTTAAAACTTCAATTGGAATGGAAATTTGCGCTCTCTGTAAAGCCTGTCCCCCGTTTTCTGGATTCCATTTATCCTTGTCCTATAAACACGAAGACCATGGGGGCCACCTTCTCCGAGTGAGGCAGGCAGGCTCCGCTTCAGCCAAGGAGCTGATAATTAATTGCTGGAGCGTTGTATCTAAAAACAGAAATGCCGCCTACGTGGCTACCAGCGAGCAAACACGTGCCGCTGGATTTTTTAGACCAAATCCAACATGAAACGGAGAGCAGCGTTCTAGGAAGGAGCGCTGTAGACAGCTATGATGGTACGGTGCTTGACTCAAGGGACATGAAGAGCAGCTGAATGACTTCCATAAAGTTCCGCGGCCGCCATTAATGGTCAGATGTATTTCTCATAATCCATCAAGAAAAAAAATGAGCCGAGTCTATGGGTTTGAATACTTAGATGGAATGGTGCCCAGGTGGGGTAAGACCGCCACCAGACTGGCACAAGTCCAAACAACGCAAAGCAGTAGGAGTCCTCCAGTCACTTCAAATGTCTGAGCTCCTCAGAGAGAGAGATTGCGATGCCAGATTGGCACATGTATGGGGTGCTGATGTCCCTTTAGAGGCGCATTTAGAATGGTGGCCTGTCCTCCACTAGAGGGAGCCCTAGCCTGACGTCCCATATATAGCTGTAAGCCCACCCTGACCCCAGCAGTGACCTTGAGATGAGTTCTATAGCAGTGTGTGGAATAACCTGTGGTAATCGGTGGGGGGTGTCTGGGCATTAGTGTGCCCATGTTGGCTAATCGTTGAAATGCAGTCCACTCGGAACAGCCACCATGTGAAGTGCAGTACGTTTGCTTTGCTTTTAGTTGTGATGCAACATGAATTAAAATGCAGTGCGCTTTTGAACTGATGTGAAAATCATGCGCCGCAATGAATAACTGATATATTTTTTAATTATGACACGATAAAGCCATGCCAAAATAAAATGCACCCCATTCAGATGCATCACATTTCAACGTACAACACAACAAAACTTCTTTGTCACTGGGCACTGTGAGTGACTCTGTGTTACGATACGAGTACAGATGACACGAAGTACAGAGCTAAAGTGGGATTGCGTGTGTTTTTGGCACAAATGACTTTCCATACAAGCGCAGCCTGGTGGAGTTTGCTTCAGGCAACGGTGTCTTGCATCTCGGTGGTGACATCACAGATGCTTACGTGTAAATATGGCGGTGTCTCCACATAGAGGTATCCCTCGGTGGACGGAGAAAAGCATCCATTCTCGATAGCTTAGCTAATAAAACAAGCGCTGGGGTTTGTTCATTTTTATTTTTTGTTTTTTGGTCGTTTTGTTTCTCCCCTTTAACTTGGCACTCAGTTTTATTTCACCTTCCCAGTTTTGACCGTTTCTTGTCTGCCTGCATTGAGGGTCTCATCCACTTACCATCTCCTGGTTCCCTTGTCTCTCGTGATAATTCTCGAGTCCCTCCGTGTGCTCAGGACAGCGGAGATCATAACTGATACATTAACATCTGCATTCCCGAGGAGTCGCTTCTCACACATCAAGGGCAGCAAAGCCATCTGTCAGTCTGGCCAGGAAGGGGACAACAGCAGCCATCACACCACGGGACTCTCCAGTCTGTGCTCAAGTCTTCTCCTGACTTCATTTCTTTTCAAAGGACAAAAGATGTGCAGATGTGCCAGCACACGTCTGAGTGAGAGGTGCCAGTGATGCCCGCTGGGCCCAGTGCACCCCTTCCACATGAATGCGTCCGCACCTTCTGTTGGAAAAGCAGCCTGCCAAGCCTGGCACTGCAGCACACCAGCCCTTAAGAGGTGGGCCAGTGGCTTTAGCATTTTGTATATTTTGTTGTGGTTTTTTTTTTTTTTTTTTTATCTTGGATTGACAGTCACGTCAAGGTTGTCATTGACACTTCAGAAATCCCATCGTGGACTCCTAGGGGACTTCTGGAATGACACTGAAAGACACACAGTGACTGGTTCAGTTGACACCCCGAAAGAGCCACAGCACCCAGACATGTGGCAACAGTTGTGCTCTTCTGTATCTGTGGAGTCATTAATAGGGGGCACTGTACGGAATCTCAGTGTGACACATTCAGTCATCAACAGTGACACTCTGTGTGTGTGTGTGTGTGTGTGTGTGTGTGTGTGTGTGTGTGTGTGTGACCCTTAAAGAGACCACGGTATGGATCTACAGGGTGTACCGATCTGGATGGCAAATTGGTGGACCGCGCCATGGAGGACCAGGGATGAAAAACATCTGAAGTTCTTAATGTTCTTGTTCCATTATGTTACTTGATGATAACCTTGGTACTTTCCTGACAAGAACGCCTTTTCAATCATGCACATAAATATGGGCCACCCTGTATAAATGGGAGTAATCACACTGCATTGTATCTGTAAAGTCATTAATGAAAGGCACTATATGGAATCACAGGGAGACACCAATTGGAAAGCAGCCCCGATCCATGAAGTGACCTTTGGATGACAATCAGAGGGTCTTGGAGTGATAGGAGAGACAGCGGCTGGTTGAAACAGGAGAGGCCAGAGCTGCAGATGGAGTGAAAAGAAGAGATGAAAGGCACAAGGTGGAAGCACCAGGTTTACTTTGAAATGCTTTATATAGTGCCACCTACCAGTCAGACTAAGAACACTTGTATGACAATTGATTCACTGATGCAGACGGTGGATATGCGCATGCGGAGCCCCTGTAAGATCAGGGCTGATAAAAATGTTTTGTTATGTTGCAGCTGTCTACTAAAATTCTTTTTTCTCTCTTTAAGCAGCACTCAATACCCCTGGTTTACAAAAGCAAAAATGGGATTTAAGGAATTTTTTTGCAAATTTATTAAAAATGAAAAAACTGCAATATCCCATTGACACAAATATCCAGACCCTTTACTCAATACCTCACTGAAGCCCCTTTAGCAGCCATTCCAGCCAGAAGTCTTTTTGGGTCTGACATGACGAGCGTGACGCACCTGGGTTTGATCCCCTCTAGGTCCTTTAGACTGGATGGGAAGCTTCTTGGATTGTGAAAAACTGGCATCCTGTTTCTTGATTTTGGGACCAGGCCAAATTGGGCAGAATTGTGTGATTGGGTTGAAGATTGGGCACCCCCAGGACATTCTCAGAGGTCCCTGTAAGCTGCTCCTGTGGTGTCTTTGCTTTCTCTTGGCGTGAGGTGAATCTTCAGGCCACAGCCACCTTAGCAGGATGTCTCAGTACTTTGCTCCGTTCAGCTTTGCCTTGACCCTGACTGGTCCTCCAGTCCCTGATTCTGCCACCGCTGAAATGGCACTGCACAGGTGATGAGTGGTGATGTGACACGACACTTAAAACTGAGGCCAGACAGTAGCAGACCACAGGATCCAGTTTCTCACAGTCTGAGAGGCCTTTAGATGCCTTTTGCAACACTTGGGTTTTCCGTGTGTCTTTCACCATGTGATGTTTACTCCAAATCAGATCCGTGTCTTCCCATGCAAGAAAATTGGAATTGGGTTACATCACAAGGTAGTGTAAAGGGAGCTAAGGATGAGGAAATGTCCAAAGATAGGATGTTCTGATTATGCAGCCCGCATGATAAAGCAGGACATCCAGTTATTTTCGCAGGCTGCAGTCCTGTCCAGGGTCGAGAGGCACGGGTGGTGGAGCTTCTATTCCATAAGCTGATGGGAGATTCCCTTTCATTTTCTCAAGGTAACAGGTTTGTGTTGTGAAGTTGACATTAGGAGCGCAACTTTAAAATTGAGTGTCCCCTTCACACAGCGCGACACGAGCCTGTCTTTTCATGGGTGACAGCCTGACATCGTGCCATGGTGGTCTCTGTTTGCTGTGATGGTCCTCACCAGCAAGAATATGACAAAGAGAGGTGGTGGGATGGGGAGAGTAGGCTGTGACAGTGACTTCCGAGTTCCTAAGTGCAAAGCATTGATTTTCAGACCGTTTCAAAGACACGCCACCGCCAGAAGGTGCCTGTGTTCTCTTTAATTATTTTTATTTTGTGAAAAGAGACCAGAAGGGAGACCAGAGGCAGCAGTGCCAAATTGGATTAAACGGGGCTTTTTTTATAATTACTTCTTCATAACAAGATGATTTCACTGATTTGGAAGGCACGCCAAATTATGTAATAATGAGCCAGCACACGCATCAAAAATAAGAGAAATAAAAAATAGAGTGATTTAGCACGTCTGCTCAAACGAGAGTGTTACATTTCATCATTCTGCACAATAAAGAGCACAGACGTCTGGCATCGGGCTGCTACTTGAATGCCCACCTCCAGAGCAAGAGATGAAATTAGTGCTTTGTGAAACAAGCAGCTTGAATGTGTGTGTGTATGGTGGGGGGGGGGCTCTTTATGCATCTGTGCACCCTGCTGAAAGAGGCCTTAGACAGAGAAAGGCACTATATATATGTGTATATACTGTAACATCAAGAGATATGTGAAGGGTACTGTGAGATTGGAAGGGGGGCTGTAAATGGAGAGGCAAGGCAGTCTGTGACAGGCTCAGCAGATAGGAGTGGGAAAGGGGCTATATACGATGTCATAGCACAATAAATGGTAAAGGCGTTAGACACTGTGTATGAGATATCTGGATAGGTGGATGGATAGGAAAGGCAGTTGATATGAAAAGTGCTATATAAATAGATAGGCAAGGCATCTGTGATAAATAAATCGACAGATGGGAAAGGCACTATATAATATGTGACCGACAGATAGGTGGGAATGGCACCATATACTGTATCTGTGAAAGAGTATATAATAGAGGGGTGATAGGGTGCTCTATAAATAGACAAGGCATCTGTGATAAGTCAGCAAGAATGGCACTACATACTTTGAGAGAGATAGATAGATGGGAAAGGCGCTATATAATACGTGATTGAATAATACACAGTATCTATTGCCTTTACTATTTATCAGATACCTGGATAGATAGACGGATGGGAGTGGCACTATATACTGTAGTGGTGAAAGAGGATATAATAGAGGGGTGATAGGGTTCTCTATAAATATGTTGGCAATAAATAGACAGATGGGAAAGGCACTATATCCTGTGTATTAAATAGCTTAATAGGTAGATGGAGGTGAAAGGCACTATATACTGTGCTTGTGAAAGATAAATGGTACAGTGGTAGGTAATAAGAAAGGTGCTCTATAAATAGCTAGGCAAGGCAGTCCATTATTGATAGACAAATAGGAAAGGCACTTTAGGTTTAGGTTTAGGTTTAGTTTATTTATATAGTACATTTACAACAGCCACACGACTGACCAAAGTGCTGTACATTTAAAAACATCAACATAAAATAGAAATATACGATTTAGCCAAAAGAAGCACAACTTTATACTGTGCTTATGATAGACGAGACATGAAGTGTGCTGTATAACACATGAAAGGAAAGTTACAATATTGAGAGAGAGAGTAGTTTATTTGTCCCCAGGGGGAAATTAGAATATAAAAAAGGTAGGCAAGGATGTCTATGATAGAAAGGCACTGTAAAATAAATAGGTAAGGTGCTGCTGTGTATAAGCGGAGTGGCAGATAGATGTGAAAGGTACTATATAAATAGCTGGGTGATGCACTCTGTGATGGATGGATGGATATTTGAAAGGCACTATATACTGAATAGGTTCTATGTAAATAATGAGACAGATAACTTAGAACAGTATTCTTTAAACAGTATTAGATAAATAGGAAAGGTGCTATACAATAAATCTGCTTCATTAGGTCTTTCTATCAATAGATAGATAGGAAAGGCGCTGTAATATAAACAGTATAAAGCAGTGAAGGTGATGGTGAGGAACGTCATGCGCTGTCTCAGTCTCTATCCATTTTCAGGAAAGCAGCCCAGCAGTGTGACATTCACGCCGTGACTTGCTAGGCCGTCATCTGAGAAAGTGAGCTGCGCTAAGACCCGCTGAAATAGGGATCATTTGGAGATTATGGCTCATTCCCTACCATGCTGTCTGTGTCTCTGTGCTGCACCCCTCTTACTTTTGCTTAAATGACTGTCTAGACGAGGCTTAGATTTGGCCATTTTCTCGTTAGTGTGTCAGTTTGAACGTGGGACATGACAGATGAGAGCCTCTCTTGTTTCTCCTGTTTCCCTCTTTAATTGGGCAGTAGAAAAGATGAGACCGTGTGCGGCCCCTCGATATCATCATTAGCATCTCGACAGCTTTTAATTGTGCAGATTATCTGTCACTGAGTACATTCAGATTTACCAACGAGAAATGACTTGACCCGTCGGGGACTAATTAAACAACTACCCCCCCACCACACACCCCCCACTAGCTCTGGCAGAGCGGCCGCTCCGTTTGTCCGTGTGAACAGGACGTGCCCTGTGATGCTGACTGTGCTGGCAGCAGGCTGAGCCGTGAAGCCTTCCCTTCTGTAGTGACAGAGTGACTCACAAGCAAAGCAGTTGGCATTGAAGTGGCATGGCTGCAGGTGCGTTTGACATTGGCTTCCAAAGTGGGGGGGCCCAGATGCAGACTTCTGCCTGCTGACCTACCCCATTGCATAGGGAGGTGTTCCGTCACCCGACACTGCTATCTGAACTTCCTCCAGTAGGGGGCAGGTCTGAGTGTGACGAGCCGCCTTTACTTCTGCCTGCAGATATGAATCTTTGTGATTGTTATTATGGTAGTCTTGGTTCTCCATTGCCTTGACCCATTGATATTTTTATTATTTTTGGTAGGTGTAACCCTGACAAGGCTGCTATCATAATGTCCACCTGTAGGGGGCAGGTCTGAGTATGACGAACTGCATATTTAAATAACCTTATGTGAGTTGCCTTGGTTCTCAATTGTGTAACCCCATTATTATTTGTATCGTTGTGCAGATGTGCTTGGTGGCTCTGAGGCTAGGGATCTGCACTGGCAATCGGAAGGTTGCCAGTTCTAATCCCGTAAATGCAAAAGGGACTCTGCTCTGTTGTGCCCTTGAGCAAGGCCCTTAACCTGCAATTGTTGAATGCTTTGAGTAGTGAGAAAAGCGCTATATAAATGCAAAGAATTATTATTATTATTAGTAAGCCCCACTCACATTGCTGATATCATAATATCCACCAGTAGGGGGCAGGTCACCTTTCACTCTGTGTAAATATTTCAATGTACCTTAGAGGTATGTTGGTGGTCATGGATCTCAGCAGTGTCATGTTTGTGATTGGGAATTTGTGTTTATTAAAGCCCGTGACATTGCTGCAATCTTAATTTCCACCAGTAGGGGGCAGGTTTCAGTGTAAAAAGCCTTCTTTTATTCCGCTTGCATATTTAAAAATTCTTAGTCATGATGGCAGTCTTTAATCTCAAATGTAGTCGCAATGTCATTTTTATCATTGAGCATTTCGGGTTAGTAAGGCTACCCCCCATTGCTGCTGTCATAACGTCCACCAGCAGGGGACAGGTCACCCTTCACTCTGGTTGCAGATTTGAATCTTCTATAGTTCTGTTAGTAATCGTCACTCTTGATAACTTGCAAGTCATGTTTGTGATTGTGCATTTGATGTTGCTGCTGTTTTGTTAATGTGACAAGTCGCATTCTGCTCTGAGCTTCTGTTTGAGTAGTCCTGTAGTATTGTCAGCACTTTGAGTTCTTGGCCATGGTGTCTTTACTCATTTTTATCATTCTGTAGCTTTGTTTGCTAAGTGCCACTGGAGGTACTGCTATGTTAATTTCCACCAGCAGGGGGCAGGTCCTTGTGTGACAAGTCGTCTTTTATTCTGGTGGCCTATTTGAATATTCTTATTGTTATGTTGATAGTCTAGGATGTCATATGTAGAGTCCCAGTGTCGTGTTTATGATTGTGTGTTTGTGCTTAGTAAGGCTCTTGACAGAGCTGCTATACTAATGCCCACCAGTAGGGGCAGGTCTTTGGGTGTCACTGAACGTGTGTTAGAATTGTGGTATTGTTGGTTGTTTAAAGTCTTGGTTCTGTAGTCTGTTACTCATTTCTGTCACTCTGCGGTTTTGTTTGCAAAGGCCAGTTAAGGTGCTGCTATCCTAATGTTCACAAGCCAGGGGACAGGCCCTCGGGTGACCAGTGCCTTTCTCCACTGACCCTGTCTTTGAGCAGTTGTGTTGTGTTGTCAGGTATTCTGAGCAGGATGGTGGAGAGCATAAGCAGCCTGGCTGGTGCTCTCTAGGTGCTCTCTCAGTGTTCTGCCCCTACCACTCTTGAAACAAAATAGATCAATGCCAACAGTGAAGGCCAGATTGATCCTTCTGTCCATCACTCAATAGGGACTGGTCATATTGGAAAGTGGGTTAAGGAGATGATTGATGACCAGACTGATGGACAATCCAAATCATATTATGTGATATCATCTGTTAAATTCTGCTCCGTACTTATAATATTTTTATTTTACTATTATACTGTATTGAGGATTACTTCTGTTCTGTTCTGTGTATTGTATTGACCCCCTTCTTTTTGACACCCACTGCCCGCCCAACCTACCTGGATAGGGGTCTCTCTTTGAACTGCCTTTCCTGAGGTTTCTTCCATTTTTTTCCCTACTAGGGTTTTTTTTGGGAGTTTTTCTTGTCTTCTTAGAGAGTCAAGGCTGGGGGGCCGTCAAGAGGCAGGACCTGTTAAAGCCCATTGCGGCACTACTTGTGTGATTTTGGGCTCTACAAAAATACATTGCATTGTATTGATGTGACTCTCCATAGTATGTCAGGATGCTGTAAGTGTAGCCTGGGTTGATAATCAGGCCAGTTCAGCATGCCGACCAGCCTGCTTTAGGACCCCAAGTGTGTGAAAGAGAGAGAGACCAACAGAATGACTGCTTTAGGTGTTGGGTGCTCATCACCCCAACCAGTCAGATCTGTGAAGACCAGGTGAACCAGTCTGACCGATGCCCAAGTGCTGCTCAGAGTGCCCAGTTTGTTTAATAGTATTGGGTTGGGCTGGTGTAACTCTGCCAGCTGAGTAAAAGCACATTTGCCGGGCAGACGACTGGCTCGTGTGCCCATCCGGTTGACTCCAGTTCCTCCACTCATGCCGGCAGCTGCTGCTGCAGTCTGCCTCTCCACCTGGCTGCTGGCCAAGGATTGGCTCCCAACTGATGACTTACTCCAATGGGCTAAGGTGCAGGCGGCTGTCCTTTCCCTGCAGTGACCTAACCTGCTGTCCTCCCAGGGCGAGAATGGTAGATGGGTTGTGTCAGGTCTGTAGCGTGTGTCTCCAGCTCTCTCTGAGTACCCCATAGGGCCTGGGCTGGACAGCTCGCTCTCTCACTCTCGCTCGCTGGCTCACTCCTCTCTCTCTCTCTCTGACGCAGTCTCTCTTATTTTTTTTTTCTCCTCACCACTGGATCGCGGTTGTTGTGTTTTTTTTTTGTTTTTTTTTTTTTTTTTTTCCCTGCTCTTCAAAGAGCTGAAGTCTGCTGAGCGGAGCGGTGGCATCTGCTTGTCCGCTGCCAGTTGTTTGCATCTTTCCTTTCGGCTCGAGGAGACACTTGCACTCACTGATTTGGGTTTCCTTCCTTCCCCTGTCGCTGAGGTAAGTCGAGCTGCATGCCTTTCGCTTCTGCTTGCTGCGCCAAGCTTGTCATGGAGAGGGGTCCATCTCTCCAGCCCTCATTCACTTTGTCCGTCTGTGGTGGCACAGGCCGCCTGTTGGGTTTCACTTGCCTTTAATGAGTTTGGAGGGGGACACAGTGCTGAACTGGCTATTTGTGTTTTGCCTTGTCCCTGTGGGGCGGATTGCTGGTCTCGCTGTCGTTTGAGTGTTTACTTCTCTTGTCTTGAGAGAGCCACTTAAGGTTTGCTTTTTTTGTATTTCTCTTTGGTGCTTGCTGTGATGACTCCGGCTACTCGGCTGCAGATGGAGCCATACCCGGTGCCACTGGAGCGAGACATTACTATTATGGGGTGAGGAACAGAGGCTGGCTGTTGACCTTTCACCCCAGCAAGCAGGCCACATGTCATTCACTGCTCAAGTTGACCGAGGCTGAGGTCTGTCCAGGCAGCAGCAAAGTTGCTGCCACACCGCATTAGGGCTTTTGATCCTGGCACAGTTAGGGCAGACAGCTGATGACACACATGGTGGCGAAAACAGGAGCACGGAGAGGTGTCGAGATCATCAATAAGAAGTTAAAAAAGGTGCCAGTGGGAGCTGTGAACGTCATGACAGCTGGCGCGGGTTGACGTCTGAGCCCGGGGTGTGGGGGGCCAAGTGCACGAGTCTGCTCATCAAGCCGTCTGACACATGGTAAGCTGGTAATGGGGTGCCACTCATTTTGGGTGCCAACACAAACAGGAAGATTATGTGACAAAAGTCCACCCGTCCTCTTTCTAACTCAATTATTCAGTTTGGCATCATGGGGAGCCAGCTTTGAGAGTCAACTTTGAAGGGGTGCCATTCTAACAAGGGGCACTCACCTGAAAGGGTTCATGTGTGCACGGCGTGTATGCCAGTGCGGGTGGCTTTATGCTAGAAAAGTCCTCAGTTTAGGAAATTCTCCATATAGATATTGACATACGTGCATATGCTTGATGTTTCTAAGCATTTTATTTCATATTGTACTGTATGTTTAATTTATAGGAGACAATAATATCATTTTACCTGACAACATAAGAACAACCAATGAAATGTCCCAGAGTGACTGTGCCAAGCAATTTCTGCGTTCTATATGGCACCTTTCCTATTAAACATTCAGACTTTGTGTGTAACAGAGCACAATTGTAGATGATAACCCAGATACTGTTGGGTGGGTGGGTGTGTGTGGGGACCCTGTGAGGACCTGCCACACTGCCTAGCTTCCTCACTGTCCAGTGAGTACTTGCCTGCATGTTGCTTCCTGCCTTATGCCCATCCTCGTCAGGATGGTCTTTGAGCAAAATTGGATGAAGTGGGTTTGAAAGATTGTGAAGATGGATTAATGAAAAAGCGAATGTGAGAAAGAGTCCAAGTCAGTTCATTTTGTTATATAGCGCCTTTCTAGCTATTGAAAGTGCTTTACATAAGCAGTGGGGAGCCGCCTGTGCCACCATCAGCGTCCACTTGGATGATGTGATAAGACCCGTTTTTGCACCCATACATTCAGCACTACATTTAGTTATGAGGTGGCCAAGGGGGTGATTTAAGGGGCCACATTGATCAGGATTTGGGGTATACCCTACTCATTTCAAAAGGTGTCTTTTATGACCACAACAGAGTCCGGACCTCGTGTTTTGTGTCTGGATGGCACCACTTGTTCAACACAGTGTCCTTGTCACTGCACTGGGGCATTAGGGTCCACACACACAGACCACAGGGTAGGCGCCCCCTGCTGGCCCAATCAACACCTCTTCCAGCCAGGCTTTCCTGGTTGGGGTCTCACCCGGACTCAGAGGCTCTGAAGCACAGGGGTACAGCTGGTGGCTGCTTGTGACTGGCAGGCGTTTTGCTGGTTGTGTTTGTTTTATTTTATTAAAGTCCTCAGTTTAGTAAATAAAATGTCCCTGACTGCTCTAAGCAATTCCCCTGTTCAGTATAGCGCTATTGAGGGTGTGCGTGTGATGGACTGCCATCCTGTCTGGCGTTTATAGGACCCTTGTTGCCACAGCGAAGTTCCTGCCTTACGCCCAATGCCGCCAGATGGTGCTTTGCACAGCTTAGAGTCGGCCTGAATTAGAGGTAGGGGGTTGCAAAGAGTGTGAAGGTGGGAGTCCATGTGCTGTGCCCCTGTGTGTGTGTGTGTGTGTGTGTGTGTGTGTGTGTGTGAGTGAGTGAGAGTCATGAAACAGCATTGAGGTCAGGCGGTCTGTCTGATGTACACCCAGTGCCCAGCTCATATCCCATCCTCACTCAGTCAATCTGTAGCTCATATAGCGCCTGCCACCAAAATACCGGGCCAAGGTCAGACACTGGCATGCTGGTGAACAAGAGGGGCTCCCCTTTCTTTTTTAATTTTCCCCTGCAGAACTCTGTGGGCCCGCTGCCTTTAGTCAATCTGAAACAGCTGATCCCAGAAAGCATCGACATGCAACAGGAAATGGGAAGCAGATGATCTGCGGGCGTAAAAGGTTTATAAAGAAGAGAATAATAAAAAGCAGAGTCCTCCGGAGAGTGAGGCGGGGGGGGGGGGCGTTGTGGTCTCACATTTCTTCTTCTTCTTCTTCTGTTGCTGTCATGGTCCAGCATCTCGTACCGCCACGTCACATCACGGTCCGTCTTTGATCTTGTCCCGTGAGGTTCACGCTCTTCACACCCCCCTCCCAAGCACCCCTCCAAACCCCACAACAAATTATGTGGGCAGGTCAAAACACCACCAGGGGCACCTGCTCAACGGCTGTCAATCAATTTGGGGGGGTGCTGCGGAAAGCGATTTGTAGGATGAGGAACATCAGTGTCAATGTGAAGGGCAGGGCACCCATTCTTGTGCCCATACTGGGAACATTCTAATTCGGCGCAGTGGTAGTGCTAATGTCTCGCTGTAAGGAGCCCGGGGTTCACGTCGCATGTCCTCCCTGTGTGGAGTTTGCATGTTCTCCCCCGTGTCTGCGTGGGTTTCCTCCCCCTGTCCAAAGATATGCAAGTTGGGTGCCTTGTTGGCACTAAATCATCCTGTGTGAGCATCTGGTGTGTGTTTGCCCTGCGATGGACTGGCGCCCTGTCTAGGTTTTGTTCCTGACTTGTGCCCTGTGCTAGCTGGGTGAGGCTCCAGCACCCCACACCTGTGACCCTCGTCAGGATTAAGCAGGTTATTGACACCAATAGGGGCAGCAGAGTGGCATAGTGGTCAGTGCAGTAACTTTGCTGGTCCACAGGCCTGGGCACTGCCTGTATCAGGGTTCACTTTCTTTCCTTGTGCCCTGGTGGACACCAGCTGAATGGCATAAGCGGGTTAGAAAAGGGATGAGAAAAAGTACTCAAACCTGCACACTCATGAAAGCACAGCGAATGTGGGTGAACACAATGGCATACCTATTTGCTGTCATGCGCCCCCCCCCCCGCCTGTTCCCCGGTCATTTCCATTTATAGCCCTACCAAATGTTTAATCCTAAGAGTGTCATCAACTCCGGATCTCAGACAACACCCCCTGGTGGGCTGCCAACACCAAAACCCAATTACACATCTAAAAGCACCACCTAGTGGGCACACCCAAATTCATTTCTGTTTCGTTGGTGCCTTGAAAATGTGTGAAAGAGGGCTAAGGACAAAAGCGAATGTGAGAGTCGGCAGCTATGGCACCTGCACTTAAGAACAGCTAATCCGTCTGAAGCTAAGCAGAGAGGCATTTATTGAAACACAGATGGGCAGCACAGGGGCATAGTGGGCAGCAGTAAAGCCCCACAGGTCCACAGACCTGACTTTAATTCCCATGGGCACTGCCCGTATCACTGTGAACTTTTCCCCTCTTGTTCCCAGGTGGATGCCAGCTGAACTCGTTATGTGAGAATAAAGTAAATACATACTCATGAATTTGGCTGGACCGAGTGGCATGCCCATTTGCTGTCATGTCACCTTCAAGAGGTGCCACCTTGCTTCCCTGTTTGCGTTTATAGCCACACCAGATGAATAATTCAGATATCAAGTAGCACCCCCTAGTGGAATGAACCTGCACCACAATCCAGTTGCACTTCAAAAAGTGCCACCTAGTGGGCACACCCGTTTCATGTCTGTGTTTTTACTCTGCGTGGACTGGCGAGGATGGGTGATTCCCTGGTGTGACCAGCACCTTTTTTGAGGTCTGAGGACTGCACCATCATCTTTGGTGGGGGGTTATTCTTAGCAGATGCCATGACTCACTGAACTGGCATAGAAGCCACACTCCTTTTATTTGTACCCTCTGACTTATCCTTTTATTATTCTAATCAGCCACATCGGGCATTGGGGGTGACAGCTGATGATGCCAGAGAAACAGAATCCAGTCCAGCTTGCTTCTCTAATATTGCACCTTTCAGACGAAATGCTTGACACAAAAGGCCCTCTGTTATGGGATTGCAGCACAGGAGGCAGCAGTGGGATTTTAAATCTGCTTGTCAAGTGACAAATGATGTTTTAGTTGTGTTAACCTTTTAGGTGTCCCTTTAATCTTTTCTGTCCTCTGTTGTCCACCTAAGCTTCCCCATAAGACGGCAGCCACGTTCTTTAGTACTTTTATTATTGCTTACCTGCCTCTAAATGCCGTGCGATGTTGTTAAGCTCGTGTTACAAGGCACTATATACAGTGATCTATAGCCTTCTAACTAATGTGTTGCTCGCCTTCTGAATTTAGGGAAGTTTCGTCCTCCTTATGAAATCCACAGAGCGAACTTGACAAGCCGAGTGACCGCCGCCCGTTTCCAGCTGTCCCGCTCGCTCTCTCAGGCAGTCTCCCCTCCCTAATTCCACTTTATCCCTGGCCCTGGCCCTTCTACTTCTTATTGTCATTTGTGTCTGTCAATCTGGTGAACTTTGAGATGGCACAGGTGGGCTGTCAAGTGGTCTTGTCTTGTAAATTGTTGCAAGACGCTGAAGGCTAAAGTTAGCTTTACTGTATGCCCCCAACAACACCCACCACGGTTTCAATGGCTGTGACCTTTGCCCTCTTACCACTGGGGGGGTTGCAGAGCCATGTTTGGGCCCAGTAATTATTATCTGGGCCGTGAACGTCCTAGCGGAGGACCTTCAGTAGGTGGATGGAGGTAATAGACCTGAAGGGGGCGCCATTCCATTTTCATCATAGGTCAGGTGGCCTATTATGTTGTTTACCAGTTTTCTTGCCCTCAAGTGCTGTGATTCTTAACCATTTTTTGAGTCATGGACCCCTTTAAGAATCTGATGAAAGCTATGGACCCCCTTTCCACAGAAATATTCACATAAACACAACTTTGCATGCAATGAATATAATGGACTTTATTTATCATGACTTGATTGTCACATACATACACATGACATACACAAAGTATTATTAAACTTTAAAGTAAACAATCTAAAACAATATATTCATTCTAATTATGACATACAGTCCACTTGTGCAAATTAAACAGATCTACTACGGCACTACTACATTTTCAGCTGCCATTACTACTACATCTACTCTAAATCAACAGTACCGGGCTGTGTGGTCAATATAAATGTTCATTTTTATCGGAACCTCACAGACCCACTGAAACCCATCCATTGACCCCTAGGGGTCCACGGACTTCAAGTTAAGAGCCCCTGCTATAGTGTCTGAAGTGTTATTGATGGTATGGCTGCAGACATCGCCCTCTGGTGGCCTAACCACTGTGCCGCCCTAGTCACCTAATGTTTGGCATATAGTATGAGTGAATGAGATCAAGCCCACCGGACTACAGACTGACTGTCACTTCCTGCTTAGCTGCCTCTTGTTTGTTGTTTATGACCCCTTCGTGGTGTTAAAGATTTCATCAGAGCAGATAAGAAGATCAATCAGCCTGCCCTTCATGTCCGTCTGTCACATGCTGTACCTCCATTATTAAAATTGGCCCACATTACATCTACTGTCTCTCCACCAGCCATTTTTCATTCTGTGTTTCACCTTTCATAATTAGAAATATAAATGGGGAGGGGGGGTGTAAATCCATTTGATGGATGATCACCCCCGTGGATGGGGTACCAACCCGTGAAGGCAGTCTGGACGGGTAACAGCAGAAGAGATTCTTGCCCACAGCGAGCAGAGATTCCCAAAGTGCTCACCAGCCTGATGACATCATCTCAGCTGGGCACAGTGGCTGCCGAGACATGCAGCACGACTGCCGTTTGAAAAACAACAAGTGTGACATGCCAGCAGGGTGGTGATGGGGGCTTCGCATCTCTCTCTGCTCCTCACAAATGCAGTTTAGCATGACAATGGCGGGCTGCTGCCCAGGGTGCACAGGGCAAACGTTTTAAGGATAAGCCAATTAGACACACGGTTGTCCGTTTACTCGCTTGAAGGAATGGGGGGACGGGCAAGTTATCAGACCCCCTGCCCCTGAGGGTCTGCCGCCCTCCTTAATTCTGACTGCCGCCACAGGCCTCGGGCATCGCGTGTGGTGGCTGTGCTGCCGACGTGTTGTTCCACTATCTGTGGTCAATGCCCAACGTGAGAGCCGCTATATTTGTTTTTCTTCACTTTCTTAATGTAATAGTAAAATATTTATATCGCATATATTACATAGATAAGCTTCATGCAGAAGGTCCTACATTCAAGTTCTGTCTCTATGTTTCTATTGACGATACTTAATGTGAAAGGCACCATATAACTGTTTTACTTTCTCTCTCACCGCAGATCTAATTGGTTTCTTGGCTCTTTTCAGAGAGTGCAATGTGAAAGGCACTATAAGCCGCACATTTGCCCCTCTTTTTGTCACATTCTAGGGAGGTTTATATTCTGCACCCGTCCTGATTATGCGGAATGTGAAAGACACTATAAATGCTGTCTTTATTTTATTTTAGGGATGTGTTTACAAAGCACTTTAGAGAAGTTTGCACATAGCAGCACTCTGTACACTTATTTTTTTTTTCTGATTGAGCGCATCTCATACTCTTGATGAATCTCACTGTAAACGCCACTATATAGACGGGTTTCTTTACAGACGTAACACCAACAGGTGTCACAGCACCCTAGCCTGGTGTCCGGCGTGACACCTCTGACTTGTCAGCTTGGGCTTCTGTCATGGACTTAAAGGCTTTCAGGGTGAAAGGCACTATATAGACGGGTTTCATTCTCGCTTTGTAGCACTCGGCTTGAAAGGCATCACGTGTCTGATGCTTCTGATTGGGCTTGCGTCTGTGAAAGGCGCTATATAACTGTGCACCACTTTCACAGCACTTTTCTTAGTACTCAATATGAAGGGCACTTTGTTCATTATTCCTCTTTTTCTTCCATTCTGATTCATTTTATAAACCATTGTGGATTAGGCTAAATGTGAAAGGCACTATATATACACTTTCCTGGTTTTGTTTTTTAATCACTAGAATGTAAACACCTCCATATCCAATCCAACTTGAGACAAATGTGTTTGAAGCTCTCTTTAAAGTGTTTGCCGCTTTATGAAAGGAGCTGCAGAAGGGCAAGTGGGTTTCAGACGGAGGCCCGGCGATTCGTTCCATTTCTTAAATTTAAATTCTCAGTCGTGTTCTCGGCACTTGTTGAGATTGGCACCTTTTACTCACGCACAGTCTTTGAAAGGCGATATATAAAATGCATTTTTAATCCCCAATTGCCACTCTCCAGACCACAAGAGTCAGAGCTAATAAGTTTTCTGAGATTTATTCTGTGGATTTCATCCTTAATTACACTTCTTGAGATTATTTGCATTGATATGTAAGGATGATTATTGACACTGACATGAAAGGCACTATATTAAAGAGATTGTTTGATGAACAGTGAGGCAGAACTCTATGGATGCCATGTAATTTATTCTGTCATCTCATTCAAATTGTCTCAAATGTTTGTCGCCTCCTTTTGTAGCGTCTGCCATCGTGTGAAAGGCAATATATATAGGTCCTGCCCTGCTCAAGTGGCCATTGGTCAGCCATCAGCCTTTAAGGCCCTCCATAGGGTCAGGAGCAGTGGGCCTCTTCATCTTAATTCTCACAATTATAATGCCAGGCACTCTTCATAGACCCCGGGTTGCCCACTCTCTGTATGTTAGCAAAGATGTCCTTCACTGCCAACCCATCAGTCCCCATAAGGGGCGCTGTTTAAATAGAAATGCCACACTGCCAGGTGAAGGTGCCCTTCTTTTCATACTGCCATAAATGATGTATGTTGGCAGTGCCAGTGCCCGCTTGCCCATTTGGACCTTGCCATGCCCTGTCTCAATCTGCCCGAGCTGTCCTGCTGAGCACCTTTTCACACACAAAGGGCATTTTCCTTGACTTGCCCACTGTACCCGCTGCTTCAGTGCTGGTGACTTGGTGCTGGCAATGCTTTCTTTAGAAGGGAGGCTCTCATCAGTGCCTGCCTTGTGCCTCCTATGGGATGTCCCTGCCAGCTGTGTGCCCGTGAGTTAGTGTAGCATGACATTCACATCGAAAACAATTCTGATGGAAGGTACCATGTTTTACCAATCAGACGTGACTGAAACAGCTGAAACCTTTACGAGAAGACACAACTGAAAGATCAGACACCCAGGGGCACCTAGGCAAGTTCCCCTGTGGATGCCCTGAATAAATCTGCTTTCCTGAACCTGATCGGCCATCTGTTTCTTTTTGCACATCACAAAATTAAAAACAAATATTGAAAAAACCATGAGCCCTCTATGAGGGGCTTTTTAAATGTAGCCGTGTGTCCTGAAGACAGAATTGCGGGCATCGGAGAGAGACAGACAGATAGACATCGCCAGCCTTCTCTGTCCCAGCCCCAGCTGGAGCCGCTCAAGTGGCATTAAAGGCCCCGGCTCGGCTCCTCACTTAGCAGCTTTGTGCCGTTTACCACTTGGACTCATTTCAGTGGGCATTTGCCACCATCTGTGCGCACTTCCTATTCACTTGGAGGGGGGTGCACTTACTTCATCCGGATTTACATGTTTAATTAATTTGCCCCCCTATGGCTTTCATTTTAAGGCTTCATGCTTGTTAGATGTTAGCAGTAATTAAAATGAGCTGCTGTCCAATGTTCTGAACGGCGCCTGTCGAGTCGAGGGGGCGACCAACCTCATGGGGGCGGGGCTGGCTGGCTGGCTGGCTGGCTGTGATCAAGGCCTCAGAAACCTCCACAGCAGCACCATAGGCAGCCTGGCCCCAAACTCAAGAGGCAGGCCCATGACCTGCACGAGCCCAGAAAGGACACAAACTATAAAAATATAATTCAAATATGGAGAAAAAAAATCTCTCCAGCCAATCAGACACACAAAGTATAAAGTCCCTTTATAATTAAGCCGCAAATCATAGAATTGCCCAGGTGATGACGAGCCTAATGGGTGTGCGGAGGGCAGCCAGTGCCAGATCACTCAGGATTTGGGCCTCGCAAAACCAAAAGCCAGACCAGCTCGTTACTCCACAAATGTGCAGCACCACAGGCAGCCTGACCCCAAACTCGAGAGACAAGCCTGTGGCCTGCATGAGCAAACAACGGAGCAAAGGCTTTTAAACTCGCAGGTATCAAAAAAAAAAACGTGGGTTTAATGCTTTACATTGGATCA
The DNA here is from genome assembly GCA_026402145.1 of Polypterus bichir lapradei. NCBI lineage: Eukaryota > Metazoa > Chordata > Cladistia > Polypteriformes > Polypteridae > Polypterus > Polypterus bichir. The sequence continues at coordinate 55,691,044 of JANRMT010062840.1, read as the reverse complement.
TAGCAGCTAAACTTGAGAGAGACTCGGGGTTAACACCAAGAAGGATAAAAAAGACAAACACAAACAGAAGGAAGCCCAAAAAATAAACATAATAACAAAATACTTGATAAACTACAAAAAAGTTTAATAAACATAAAAACAATTGAGGCCAGGGATGGGACCGCCTGACACTGAGCAGGCCTCCCAGCTCATCCCCCTCTTTTTTGATTCAGTTAAGTGTCACCCTGTCACAAAGCCCCCAATGGAGGCCCTCAATCTTTTCTGCAGGGCAAACCAAAGGCAGGGCAAACCTCGTCATCAAATCAAAGGCATTAGGCACATGTTAAACAAAAAAAAAAAAGCTTTCAAAATGAATGAAGAATTTCTAGATATGAAAAATGATACCATAAAGACCATAATGTCATATAACCTTCTCTCACCTGCTTAATCAGCCTCTGGGGTCAGGGTGGGCCAGGAACTGGACAGGGCACACACCCTCTGTGGGCAGGAATATTGGAGCCCACCAAGGGAAATGCACACAGATCCAGGAGGACATTCAGAGTCCACGAGGCCGGGGCGCTGACCACTGCACCACCAGGTAGCCCTTGTAACACTATAGTAAGCTTGCTATGCATTGATTGGCTAATTTTAATGTTTAGGTAATGACCAGGATGAGGGTAACTATTGAATGTTAAATGGGGATGACATTTTCCTTTTGTTCCTAGGTTATTCCCTTTGTAATTATTCTTAAATTGTTCTTACAAGCAGATAAAGAGAGCATTAGCTAATGTCAGCATAATTATAAAGGAATTACGAGGGACATCAAAGGGTGAGCTCTTACTGGGCGTCGTGACCGAGACCACCAACAGGCAAGCAAGGCACACCCTGACAGGTCCATCTCAAGGAGCAGGAAGCCGTGATGCCATGGGACAAGTTGGCAGGCAGCAGGGCAAAGGTTGGGTGTTCATTGTTCATTTTTTAGATACTTTTATTCTTCTTTTTATTAAATTGCAGGTTTCTGAAGTATCCTGTGATTTCATTTATTTCGTTATCCGAGGTGACTTACAACATTTGAGATGCAATTAGTTCCTTTTCTTTTGTTTTTCCAATTGGAGCACAGGTGGGTGACATGCTCAGGGTGACACAGAGGCAGTGGTGGGATTTGACCCCACAATCTCAGGGTTGCCTTGCCCACTGCGCCACTCTGAGCCCCTCTGTGTCTGATGGACAGGCAAACATTCTAATGACTGTAAAGAAGTCTGATTGACTGAGTGTGGCAGGAGAGTCATGGCAGAGTGACTGTACTGACTGCTGATTGGCTAGTAGATGTAATTCTGTGATTGGGCGGAGTTATGGTAATGTGCTCGTTTGAGTTATTTGAGGGTGGGGGGGTCTAAAGCTATGAGGTAACTGAACTGGTGACCTTTGGTGACCCACTGGTAGCTTTCAGACTGGTAAGGATTTGCAGGTTTTGGGCTCCATTTGACGATTGTTTGTTTGTTTATTTATTTATTTATTTAAGTCAGACTTTTAATTTCTGAGCAAATAAGTGCTCACTTAATAGATTTTTGAAAGTATTTTCAATTCATGTCACAGTACCTGTATAGTGCCTTGCAGTTGTATTGACTAAGGAATAACAAAGTCTGAGCTGGCAGTACTCCAGGTCGTCACACAACATGGCATGAGCAGATTCATAGCTGATATCCAAATGTGCAGACCGTAATCCATCGGCCTTCTCCGATGAAGGAGTTCGCCATCTTGATGGCCAGCCAGTTCAAGCTTCAGCGGACACACTTGTTCTTTCCACTTGAAACCTTTCTGCCCATTCTTAAACTTTTTGCTGAGTTGTTTCTGTTTTCACTTCCACCCTGTGCCAACGTCCTCTGGTGAATTTCAGCAGGTTTCATTCCCTCTGCCCACCAGTACGTTTTTCGTCACTTATGGTGCAATCCCACAGCAGAATGCCCATGTTCAGTGGACCTTGGCTTCAACTAGACTAACAGCAGAGCACTGCACTGTAAATGTTTCAATTACCCATGAGCCTTTGAGAACGTGTTGTATTGCGTCAGCTTCTATCCATTGTGGTTGCCACTTAATTTTCAAATTGTCTTGGGTACTTTTTGGTGAACCTTTGTACAAACTGATTAGACCGATATACAAAACATTATCACTGACGTTAGGAAATCCTGCCGACTACGGCATCACTGAGTAGGCACCACTGAGCCCCAAACGTCAGGCACAACATCCCCCAAGACAACTCCTGGTTTAAAATAATAAGATTTTTTTTTTCACTGACCTCAGCCACAAATACCACAATTATGAATTAACAAGTTTCTTCCTGTCCTTCCATTCCTCTTGGTGAATTTTGCCCACTGCCTCCTGGTATCCACCTTTGGCAAGTCCATCCATTATTCCTCAGTCCCAACCTGGATGAAGATTTCAAGGAGTTGCAAGTGGGTTGTGTCTCCACGCCACTCATATGGTCCTTTCCTTTTCTTCCTCCTGGCCAGGATGCCCGTCTATCCTCGTGGCACTCTCACGCTGTATCAGATTGTCCATCTATCCTCATGGCACTCACACACTGTATCAGATTGAAAAGTCACAAACATGGGCTCTACATTTGTCCTTAGGCAGGGCATTTCTCCTGCCAGGTGTCCCATTTTTAAATATGGAAATCCTTACAGCCCTGTGATTTGTAAGTCACTTTGGATAAAGACATCACCTAATTAAGCAGAAACAGAAGTGGAGCAGACGCTTTAAAGTCTGATGAGTGAAATCAGCTGATGAAACAGCGAAAGCAATGAAGAGATCCCCTCTTTAATGTGCCTCACTGTGGTAGGATGACTTAAGGAGACAGATCCTAGGACCAGGGATGGTCTGGCCAGCATATGAGCACCAAACGACTTTGGTGGGATCCCCAGGAGCCCCCCAGACTCCTGCCTCCACTGCTCAAGATGGGTTTCTAAGCGACTCCATAGGTTGCTATGGTGCTTTGCTGTGAGCGCTGGAATGGGAGGCCTCAGCGTCCCAGTGAGGAATTGATTTTCTAGGCCACGTCTGACACAGGGGAGCCCAACCAGTCGAAGAAATCTGGGACAGCTGCGTGTGACACTCTGGCTCCGGCTATATTTACATTTTCATGTTGGCTACCCAACCTGGAGTGCCGAGGCAGGATTGTCAAATTGAGAGGCCTACCAGCTGGTGCCCAGCGCTCCGCTGCCTGGGTGGGTCCTAAAGAGAAACGGAGACAGAGCGAGAGAGAGATGCTGCTGCTTGTGCCACAGAAGGTTGCCTCACCAGGATGGGCTTTGTAACGAGTGGCATCAGATGATGGCTTTGAATATTTTAACACAACATCGGCTTGCTGGCATCTAAGAAGGAGGAATTTTCATCAGCATAAGGAGGAAAATGCAAAATAACACATGGACCCTTTATGAAACAAGGGGTCCAGTCCCACTTCCTACTACCTATAAAGAATAACCCAGCATGGTCAGCAAATCAAACTGGTCTGCCATTCATTATCTTATTTTATTTATTTATTTGTGATTTATTGTGAGAGGCTTCTCTATTAATGGCATGTGTGTAAGCAGTGGTGTATATACTGATGGTGCCGGGGTCTCATCATGCACAGGGAAGGTGAGCTCGTTTGCCTTCTCAGTATTCTAGAAGACCCATTGGCTCGTCCTTGGCTCAGCTGTTTTTTCAGTTTGTGTAATTTTTATTTTGTGTGTTATTTTTTGTTTTTTTAATCATACTGTATTTTGTATATGGCTTTATCGGCTTATATGAGGGACGCCCCTTCACTGAAAGGACCGGGGGAGCAAGCGGGGGCAGAACATTACCTCCGCCGGGATGCTAGATGGTAGCCCCCCATGGGTTGCAGAGGTACCTCGGACTCCTGCAGGGCTTCATGGGAGATGGAGTTGGATACAGCCCTGTTGGGATCCGGGGGAGCTGCCAAGGGGCGCTGTAACCACTCATGAGCCCGTGTGGGCTGTTCTTCCGCCTCAGCCAGAAGTGGGGCAACAAACACCAGGAGCACTACCAGGTGACTTATATAAGAGGCCAGCAGACATTACTCAGTGAGCCAGAGTCGGGAGGAGGGAGACACAGAAAAGGAATAGAGAAGGAAAGAACTGTGAAGTGTTGTGCTTGGTGGGAGTGTGTGTGCCTGTGCCCACAGGTGAGGAAAGAAAATAAAAATACAGTAAGTGTGCCTCCTGCGTCTGTCTGTGTAGGGTTGGGTGGCTGGCACGCCCCCTAGTGGTTCTGTCACAGAGGATAAATCAAAAAGTAAAGGTGAAAATGACACAGTGGATTGAAGATTATGATGTACAACACATTTGCAAAGGCTCATTGTCCCGTGTACACAGTTGCATTGTACAGTCGTGGCCAAAAGTGTGGAGAACGACCCAAGTGTTGGTTTTCACAAAGATTGCTGCTTCAGTGTTTTTAGATCTCTTTGTCAGATGTTTCTCTGCTGTATTGAAGTAGAATTACAAGCAGTTCAGAAGTTTCAAAGGCTTTGTTTGGCAATGACATAAAGTTCATGTTTGCAGTGTTGGGCCACCTTTTTCAATTCGCCCCGGCTGGCTGTCAATCAACTTCTGGGCCCAATCCTGAGTGATGGCAGCCGTCCATTCTTGTATAATCAGAATTTGTGGGTTTTTGTTTGTCCACCCACCTCTTGACCACAAGTTCACAATGGCATTAAGGTCTGGGGGATTTCCTGGCCATGGACCCCATATGTTGATGTTTTGTTTCCCGAGCCACTTATGGCCCAGTGCCCCATCATGTTGGTCACCAAACTGTTGTTGGATGGTTGGGAGAAGTTGCTCTCGGAGAATGTTGTGGTCCAATTCTTTGTGCCCACTTGGCCAAAACAGCCTTTTGTGAGGTCAGGCATTGATTGATGTTGCACAAGAAGACCGGACTCACAGTCAGTCGGCTTTCCGATTCATCCCAAAGTTGTTCAGTCGGGTTGAGTTTAGGGCTTTGTGCAAGCCACTTGTGTTCCTCCAGGTCTTTGTGGTCCACAGGGGCACCATCAAAAGGACCTTCAACAAACTAGAAGAGCACAGTTTTGTAAAGAGTCTTTGTGTGCTGCTGCATTAACTTCATTTGAACCAGGGAGCCAAGCCCAAACCTGCCATTATCCGTCCTCCACCAAACGTTACAGTAGGCAGCATGCAGTCTGGAGGGTAACATTTGCCAAATCCAGATTAGTCCATCAGAACGCCACAGTGAAGTGAGACTCATCATTCCACTGATGACCTTTACACACCTACAGCTGACGGTTGTCACTGCACGTGGCAATCTTAGGCCTGGCCGTGGAGGTCCTGATGCACGGTTCTGTGGCTCTGTTGTGAGCAATGCCTTAGACCCCAGAGGCCATTGTGTTCACAGCTCTGTGAGTTTGCATGGTCTGCCACTGCATGGCTGAGATGTTCTTTCTCCTCGATGCGTTGAAGGGGGGCAGATCGAGCAGTGCAGACTTGTGACAAAATTGGCATGCTATGCCATAGACATTTATAGTCACTGAGCCCTTCTGTACTTGTCATTGGTGATTGTGAGGCCAAATTCTTGACTTAATAGACCCGTTAACAATGAAACACCTCGGTGGGGGGGGGGGGGGGGGGGGTCTGGCAGATTGCCCATGTACTTTTGGTCATTCTAGTGTCAGTCTAGAGAAAAGAAGGGCATTAAATAGTGCAGTGGCTTTCCACATGCGCAACAAGAAAAAAATGAGGGGTCGTAGCTGACAAAGTGACCTTCTGGCACCAACAGAGAGAGCAGCTGCAATGGCAGTTTAATTCAGTGGCTGAAATCAATCCCACTTGAAGATGATGTGCCCAGCACAGGACCCTCCTTCCATAACACTTTAGCAAGTCAATATTTAATTATGTGGAAATGGCAGATTGGGGGGAAAAAAGGGCTGTGACCGCAGCTGAACTCGCTGTACCTGTTAACTCTCCGTACAGCACCGGCTCCATCCGAGGGGCACGCAATTCTCTGTCACCAAAAGGAGGGAGGATGACCATGCTGAAAAGTAATTGCTAGATTTGACATTGTGGACCACCAGGGGACGCAGCGCTTCCCAAACCCAACACAGACATGTGTGGCACACACGTTCAAGGCACACACATGGTGTTTTTTTTTTTTTTTATCATTTTCTTTTCTTCCCTCGTGGGAAACGCCTTCCCCCGTTTCCCACAAGCACAACACAGTTCAGCACAACAAACGCACACAACACTTTTCTTCTTCTTCTTTCTTTCCTCCTCCACTCCTCCTGGCAAGCTTTGTCTTCTTCCACCTAACTCTGGCTCCCCAAACTAGTGGCTGCTGGCTCCCTTTATAAGGCATTCGGAGGAGCTCCAGGTGCTCGGGCTCAGCTGCAGCACCCCCTGGCAGTGCCCACGAAACCCAACAGGGCTTCACCAAACCCCAGCTCCTGTGGAGCCCTGCGGGAGTCTGAGGCACTGCTGCAACCCAGGGGGGCTGCCATCTAGCCCACCGGGGAAGGTACCGCTCTGGATATGCTCCCGGCCGGGGTCCGTCACAACATGCTCAGTGCTTTTCAGTCACGTTATTGATGTGATCCGGCAAGAAACTCAGCAGCGGTGGTCTGTAGATTTGACGCACCCTATGGCTTGAAGTTGCGTAACGTGACGTCGGCTTCACCTGTGCAGTCTCCTTTG
>JANRMT010062840.1:55630365-55683967 GCA_026402145.1 Polypterus bichir lapradei | reverse complement strand
GATGAGCTTCAACAGGTAGTCACCTGAAATGGTTTTCACTTCACAGGTGTGCCTTATCAGGGTTATTTAGTGGAATTTCTTGCTTTGTCAATGAGGTTGGGACCAGCAGTTCTGTTGTGCAGAAGTCAGGTTAGTTGGACGATCATTTATTTTTCAACAGGACAATGACCCCAAACACACCTCCAGGCTGTGTAAGGGCTATTTGACCAAGAAGGAGAGTGATGGAGTGCTGTAAATGGTCATGAAAAGGAAAGAAAACACATTGAATGAGGAGGTGGGTCCAAACTTTTGGCCTGTACTGTATATGTTGTTGTACCTTGCATAACTGAATAACCTTTATGGCACAATAACAATTTAATACATTTATGGTCACTACAGTATTTGGATTTAATAATCGTCATGTGGGAACAGTCTGACTCGCATAAATAAGGAGAGCCGAATAATGCAGTCAAGGAGCTTTTGAATTCAGCCGAGTGAAAAATGACGGCTGTCCGATTAACTGCGATTTTAGTTCCCTCTCCTTTCTCTTTCTCAGATCGCTTTTTGAAGGAAGCCAGTTTCGTAGTTTTTATGAACAGTTCGAAAGTGCCTTTCCACATTTTCCTTCTTTGGAATAGCAATGATAGATTGACAGATCAGACCAACATACTTCAATTGTGACATTGTGAGAGAAAAAAAATCCTCTTCCAATTCCACATCCAGCCCATAACCATCAAATGTTTTTTTAAATCCCTTCTTTAGTCGATATAAATTGGAAGGCTAACTAGATCACTTAAATAGCCGGAGTTTTGCAGTAGCTCATGCGTTTGATCATGCGTGCGGGATGACCAGTGTGTTAGAAGAGAAGAGATCTCGGACTGGCTGCTCTGTATGTCAATCAAGTGGCAAGTGCCATAGGGAGGATATATGATAGACTAATGTTTAAAAAAAATTTTTTTGGAATGCCACGCAATCTACCTGCAATACCTTTGCGATCTACCGGTCGATCGCGATCAATGCATTGGGCACCCCTGTTCTAACCCTTTTCTTCATCAGTGACCAGATTTTGCTGCTAATTAACTCTTTGCCTTCATTTTAATTGATGTACAACTTAAGACTCCAGCCCATTCATTATTCCTTTTTTCCTTAATTAGCAACCACACAATATTAAGACACAAAATGAACCAACACATAAACAACAACCCACAGCCATCACACAATAACTGAAAATGAAGAAAGGTGAAGGCCTCAGTAATGTTGATCTGCTCAGGTCCACAAAACATTCTGACAGCCAGCACTCTTAACAATGAAAATCAACAGTTTTGGAAATGTCTGCCAGGACAGAAAGAGCGAGCGCCATGGAATGAAATAACGGGTTTAATTAGTAACTAAGAAACTGAATGAAGTGGAGTTGGTTGGAGCTGGTTGCTCATCTGTTGGCTCACTTCACATCAAATTTATGTTTAGGTGCCGTTTAAGGAAAAAAGAATCAATTCAGCGGTCAGAGTTTCAAAAAAAGTCAAATTAAAATAAAGGGAAATAGTGAATTAGCAGCAAAACTGGTCACTAATTAAGAAAAGGGTTAGAATGAAAACCTGCAGCCGCAGTAGCCTTCCAGGACTGGAGTTGGAGACCCTTGCTGTATAAGCTTTGCACACCTGGATTTGGGCAGTTTATTCCATTCTTCCTGGCAGATCCAATCAAGCTTCTTCAAATTGTCTGTGAACTGCCATTTTCAATGTGAGCTTGAAATCTGGGCCACTGAAGGGCACTCGGAGACTTGTTCTGAAGCCACTCCAACTTTGCAGATTGGTCCATCAGAATGCCACATTGAAGCGTAGCTCATATTCCGGTGGCGACCTTTATGCACCTGCAGCTGACAGACCAGAGGCCACTGTTACGCGCTCTGCCTCGGGTCATTTAACTGTCAGCCCACTCCGAGGTGGCGTGCACTCTGGAGCAGGTTATCTTCAGGGTCCTCCCTGTATTGGGCTGCATTCGTCCTTCACTCAGTGCTGAACACTCTCCAGTCCCCATTGCATGCTATGCCACCACTGTCCTTGTTTCTCCATGATATCTGGCAGGTAACGAGCAGTGTCATGTCTTCACCAGACAGAGTGCATGGTGTTCTGCCCAAAGAGTTTCATTTTGGTCTGTCAGACCAGTGAATCTTTTTCCTCATGCTCTCAGAGTCCCTCAGATGCCTTTTACTCAAAAATGGCTTCCGCCCCAGATACTGTTAACGGCCAGTTTTTGGAATGCTGCTGAGATGGTTGTCCTTCCAACAGGTTCTCCCAACTCGCCAAGAATTCCTGAAGCTCTCTTAGACTGACCGTTGGTTTCTTGGTCAATTCGCTGATCAAAGCCCTTCTTCTCTGGTTACTCAGTTTGGCCGAATAAATGGCCAACTCTGAGGAGTCCTGGTAGTTCCACATCTCTTCCACTTCACACTGTGCTGCTAGGCACACTCATTAGAAATGGTTTGAACCCCTTTGCCTGATCTGCACCTCACCACAGTTTAACTGTGGAGGACCCCAGAGACTTCTTTGGACTTCATGGCTTGGTTTTTGTCCTGACATGCCGTGTGAATTGAGGGACCTTCTAGACACGGGTACACATGGGCCTTGACGTCCAGTCAATTCAGTTTGCCACAGGTGGGCGACAATCAAAATTCTAGAGGCATCTCAAGGAAAAGCCAACAGGAGGCACCTGAGAACAATCTGAAGGGACACAGTAAAAAGTCCGAATACTTCTAGGGAGGAGAGATTTCAGTTTTGGATTTTGAATACGTTTGCAGACCTTTCTGAGGATGTGTCTTCACTTTGTCATGATGGGTAACTGAGTGTAGATTGCTGGGCAGAAAATGAAACCTGCAACACAATAAAGTGTACAGAAAGCGAAGGATGGCCCAAATAATTTTCTGACGTGGCACTCGTTGGATTTTGTTGTAGTGACGTCCTTGATTGAGAGGACAGATCAGATGGCCATGATGGAGAGCAGGTCCGGTGTTTGGCCAGCTGTCGGATCTGTGGAATGACAACAGATTTGCTCACTCTGCGCTTACAGAGCGACGCTTACCGGTTTCCTTTTCTCTTTTGTTCGTTTCTTAATAAGTGACTTTTTTCTTTAATTTTTTTTTTTACTCATTGATTTTGCGGTTATCATACCTCAAGCAGTAGTAATGCCATGCTGGTGTAGCTGAAGAGCAGCTTTTGCTCGTGTGCCCCTCCTTATATTGGACTAGGGTTACTAAACGTCCAGCAAACGTTGTGTCCTCCATTGGCTAAAAAGGTGAAAATGTCCGGCTTTCCTCAATCACTGACTTGACCGTGTTATTGGCTGAAATCGCACGCTATCATCTCTGTTTTACATAAATCATCTACGTCTTATCAAAAACGAAACACGACTATGTGCCTACGCCCACTTCCCCATTTTGCATTGACTGTACTTGTTATACGAATATGCAGTGGTCTTTCATCTTAAAATGTCGCCCAGCAGTAACGCTAACAAGAGGAAATGCTAATTCTCAGACCACATGAAAACGAAGTATCTGTGCTGTGCTGAAGGATGCACTGAAAACGAAGCAAAGGGTTTGGTTTGTGATTCTCACGTGGCCATTGCAAACAAGGGTACCGCTGATTTAGAATGACAAGTCACCAGCGAAAAACACAGAAAAGTAATAAAGTACGATTTTAAGAATGTTACTTGTCTGGAGTTCCACACCTTTGTTGCCTGTTGTGAAATGTTGCCTCCTCTGAAAAATATGAATTTTTCATTTTGATGATGCGTTTTGTGACCTGTCAAATTGGTGGTTGTTGAAGTTTTCCTAGTAACACATGGGTTATGCTGCGTTTCATGAACAGAACGGGACACGTTCTCATTTATGACCCTCCGTTGGGTTCACAGATATCTGGTAAGCCTACATTCCTCTAACTTAGATTGTAGTTCCGTGTTAGAGTCGGAAGCGGATGTCAGATGAGCAACAGAGGAAACTACGAAATGAACAAAAAAGCCCATCATAAAATTTTCCAGCCTACTCAGTGTTTTACGTAGACGATGAGAAGCACCACCAACGTGTAGCATCTACGTGAGCTATGAGGTAGTAAAGGGGTGGCAACGGGTGATTAGGGGGTCAGAATGTCCAGGCCACGGTGGGCAGTTTAGCCAGGATTTCAGGAAACACCCTACTCTTTCCAAAGGATGCCCAGGGATCTTTTTACAGTATGGATAGTCAGGGTCTTGGACAACTTGAAGGATGGCACCAGTTTTTACAACACTGCGTCTTGGTCACTGTGCTGGGGCATCGGTGACCCTTGATGGCCTCACCAACACCTGTTCCACTTAAAGTGATCAAAGCAACAGCTATCAGTACCGTCCACCATTTCTCACTCCTGTTGTATATCCAAAGTCCTCTCTAAATGGATGATGAGAAGCAAATCATAGAAGGAGAAGACCACGGCCACTAAGGGGTGATCAGCATAATGCTTTGGTGTGACGAGGCGTTCGGATGACGCTCATTTAGTATTGAGAGGCCTAATGTGGGCCAATAAAACATTCGGGGTTACAGAAAATGGTTGCATGAATGGATACATCTGGTGAGGATGAGCTGAGAGTTAGAACTGGCAGGTTAAGGAGGGCAGGTGGTTGCCCACAAGTACCCAAGCCATGCATTTCTCAGAAGCCTCCCAACATCAGGCCTTGCAGGATTCTTGTGTAGCTGGCAGGTCTCATCTGAGCAGAAGTCACACATGACCAACACAGCAGAGGTCTGATGAGTACTCGGCTCATTATCTCAGAAAATGCTTTATGGCGTTTGCCCAGCGAATTCCATGGAAGTGGCAGGTGAGTTCTGTTCACAGGCCCCCCGTTTTCCTATCGATCCGCGTAAGCTCATCTGAGTACCCTCACAGCTTGCCGAGATTAGACACCCAGAGCACGTCGGGCTCAAAAACAGTGTGGCGTCCCCCTGAAGGCACATTCCCAGCTGACAGCCTTACATGTCGCCAGCTTTACGTGTGCCATTTCTGACATCTGCTAATTATTTCAGGGCCTGTTTCAGGTCAGTTAGCCTCTCCTCCCTGTGGATTTCCAAAGGATCACTGCTGTCTCAGAAAGAAAAAAAAAAAAAGAAAGAAAATACGAAGTCTGTGCTCTGGCTTCACCCCGGCTGCCTTTGGGACGGTGCCGACGGCAATGATAAGCTTTAGAAGAACGATATTGCAGTGCCCCCTACAGATGCCCTGAGCAGGAATGCAAAAATAGCTTCCACATGGTGGCAGGAGGCACTCGAAAAGTCAGCCCTGCAAAAGTACGTGCAGAAATGGCAGGCAGAGAGTTGCATTTTACCAAGCTCATTATGGCAGACTTGAACAAGAAAACCAAAGGTCCCCACTGTATCTGCGTGGGGTTTTACTGCGGGGATTCTGGGAGTTCTGCCACAAGCCTGGCATGCGCCCCAATGGCCCTAAATTGGGCCCAGGAGTTTTCAGAATTTGTCTTCCATGTTTGGCACATTTAATCCCCATAGCCATCTTCATGTTTTATTATCCATCCATCCAGTAAATTCTGAACCTGCTTATTCCGGTTCTAAGGTCCTTTATTATGCTCTGATGATTTCCTGTGTAGATGTCCACCTGTCCACATTAGGCCATCACAATCATAAAGTCGCTTATTACTCTGGAGGTCTAGAGATTGATAATCTGATGATGGACAGTCCCACCCTGGTGGTGTCCATTTGTTTTAATGCTCCCTGGTTTCTCTTGATGTTCACCATCATCTGTGGTGATTTCTGTTGTAATTCCTCAAGAGAGGTCCGCCCTTTCTATAATTTGGTGATCATCATTCCAGTGCTAGTTGTGTCATTCTATTTTAGTGATCCCTTCTCCCTCTTGATGCTTGCTGTACTCTCTGTTGTGCTAGTGGTCATCCTGTGGTTAATATTCCCCAATAGTCTTCCTCATGGTTCCTTTGCAGGTCCCCACTTGATGCTCTTTCGGCCATCATTTACCTTCTTGTGTTCTGATGATGACAGTTGTGTTGTCCATTTGGTGTTGATATGCTGATCTTCATCTCTTTTACTGCTTCTTCTCCACCTCCTCCCTCGTTTTTTTTAGCTGCCAGTGGATTTCCGCCATTCTTGTGGCTACTTTTGATGCCCTTTGTTTGCCCGCCTAATGCCCATGCTAGTAGGCTTGTTAGCCTCCATTACAGTGTTCTTTCCTTGACTTCTGGTGGCTCGTTATTGGTTGTTGTTGCCTGTGTGGGGTTTGCATGACCTCCCTGTGGTTGTGTGTAGTTTCTTGCACGGCTCATAGACTGAGAGTGGGTGGTGTCGGTGTCTTCCGAAAGACCCACCCCAAAGCTGCACCAACATCCCATCCAGGGTGGTCTGCTGCTGCTGCCTGAATGGGCTTCCAAAACTGATCCAACAGGCACTTTAAATGGACAGCTAGATATTTAGAATATACGTAGTCAGTGAGGCCGCAGGTTCAGTAAGCCTCTGCTTTGCGTATGGAGACGCCCGATTCATATCACCGTCGTCATCTACCCTCATTTATCTCAAATTAAAACTCGTGGGCCGTTTGGCTTGGTGGTGAGGTGGGACGTGTTTAGTGGAGACCTGCAGTCAGCCTAGGGCTCGGTTTCCATTTTTGTGCCTTCAGAGGCTCATAGGACCACCACAGTGGCCTCTCCTCTTCTCCTTACCTCTAAGCCGTCCCTTGGCAGCCCCCATGGCAACCTGCATTGTTTTACACAACGCCTTTAATAGTCAAGCAACTGGCAGGAATGTTGTATGACCAGCCTCCCCAGGGGACACCCTCCGCGAATAAGGCAGCCGTGTCGGGTTTCATGTGCCCATCCGTCAGCATCCAGAGTTGCCTTCAGTTACGTATTTGCCAGTTGCAAATCTCCAGTCCTCTGCTGGGATCTCGTCTTACCTTCACCTTTCCTTTCTAGTCTACTAGTGGATTATGGGTGGGTGTGGGGCACCAGGGAGCACATAGAGCCGGGTTGGGACAGCAAGGGGACGTAGCAGTCTAGTCAGGGTCAGTTTGGGTGTAAGTTGGTATACAACTTTAAATTGTGAGGAGAGCTGCCCTGATTGTAGTACTTGAGTGGGTTATGAGGGGAAATATGTTGGTGGGGTTGGGGGGACGACGTTGATTGTGAGATGTGGTTTGCTAGTGTTTTCTAGTTCTGTGTGGAGTTCAGGAACAGGAGATGATTTGGGTGTAGAGCAGGCTGGAGGAGGAGGTGGTCTGGTAAGGCGTTGGCTGTCGGACAGATGGAGGCAGTGAGGAGGCCAAGCCGGGCGGTGTTCGTAACATGAAATTATGAAGAGGGTGACCTGGGTGGGGCCAGCAGGGGGACATGGCTGTCTAGTCTTGGGGAGGCCAGACACAGTGGGACTGGCAGTGGAGACACAATTATGAGGACGGGTTACCTTTGTGGGGTACTGAGTGAGGCCAGCAAGGGGACAGTGCTGTCTCATGGATGGTGTGGAGGTGGGACAATAGAACTTGCAATTGTGAGCAGTGTTGGCTAGGCTGTAGTCCTGAGTGGGGTCAGCCATGGCTGTCAAGTGTTGGGGGTGTTGGGGGTGGGGGGTATTGCACTGAGAGGAAGCAGGAATGGGAGTGGTGGGGGGACACAACTTGAAATTATGATTAGAGGTGACCAGGGTGCAGTCCTCTGTGGACCAACAAGGGGAACGTGGCTGTCCGGTGTTGGGAAGGTGTGGGCCTGAGTGGAGTTCAGATGGGGTGGAGGTGGGATACAACTTGAAATGTTGGGGACAGGAAGGTGTCCGTGGTGGCTTGTATGGTCTTGGTGCACAGCTGTTTAGTGTCAGTGGTGTGAGGACCAGGATGTAGAACGGTGATGGTGCTTTGGACTTTTTTGTTTTGAGGGGTGACCAGGGTGAAGAGTGTTACGGGGTGATTAGTTTTAGGGTGTCAGGGAGGTGTGAAGGTTTGAGGTGAATGGAGCGGAGGGGTTGTCTCATTATGCTTTAGTGTCAGTGGTGTGGTGATGAAGAAGTCAAGTGAAGTGACAGTTATGGGTGTTGGGGGTGAGTGAGGTGGAGGGATGGGGTGATTGTGAGCCAGGGGTCTCTATAGATCAATGGGGGCCTTTGATGACATAGAGAGTTATTGGAGTGGAGGTTGTGGAAGGTGCCCAGGGTGAAAGGTGTCAGGGTATGGCACTGCAGGTACTTGGGGTCTTGTGTCATCTGTGGCTGCCCTGTCACCAGCCCCTCATCCTCCTGGTCCTGCAGCTTCAGGTCTAAAACTGTCAAGTCAGAGTGTGTTGTAGCTGCCCGCGTCGCCTCACGTCTCCAGAAGCTTGTAGGCGGTGATAATTATACAGCATGAATCATATTAGCATATGTTAAAGTTTCAATGCGTACTCTCAGCATGATGAGGGGCAAATTAGGGGGCTTTGTGTTGAGGTGCGAACTTTGATTTTTCTGTTCGACTCCTGCATCACTCGCTGTCCATGAAGCCAGCATGTCTGTGGATTTCATTTTTGTCTGAGTCACTCATAGCCATACTACTCCATGTTTATTTTGAAAAATGAAGTCTTTTAAGAAGTGGATCACTTTCAGTGGAGCTGTGGATTCTGCTGCTGCCTTTAGGGTCCAGTCATGTATAAGGAGCAGGAGAGACCACCAGTTCATAAATGGTGGTCCTAGCGGGGCAGGCTGGCACTCCATAGGCAAGGGCTGTTTAGAGGTGGCTTCATAATGCCTTTGTACTGTCGGTGTAATCCGCGTTTCTTGAAAGAAACTCCTTTTAGCCCAATGTTATTCCATCATGGCCGCCACTCCAAGTCACTTTAGAGTTACGTTATACTTATCCCTGAATGTCTTCAACAGGACCACTCTGAAGAGCAGGAGCTCACTTCAAGTCACTGGTGGGATCAGCTTGTTCAGATTGACTCTGCAAAGTTTGATATTGTGTTCTGTGTATTGTGTGGTGTTGACTCCCCTTTTTGACACCCACTGCTCGACCAACCTACCTAGACAGGCGTCTCTCTTTGAACTGCCTTTCCCTAACCCTAACTTCCTTTTTTTTTTTTTTTCTCTACAAGGGTTTTCTTAGTCTTCTTAGCGAGTCAGGGTGGGGAGGGGGGAATCTGTCAAAAGGCAGGGCCTGTTAAAGCCCATTGCGGCACTTCTTGTGTGTTTTTGGGCCAAAAAAAAATTAATTGCATTGTATATTATATAGTGCCTTTCACACCATTATGAAGCACTTTACAGGTGCAGTGCATTTGTTAAATTATCTCAACATAACAAACACCTTCCAGAGAAGTCTCTCACTCTGGGTCACAAGGTGAGCTCGCAGGGGGGATTCAGTCTGTAAAGTTTTTCTTTTATATAGTGCCTCTCAATAAGGGGGTGTTGCAGGTACACTGTGTTCCTTCAGCTTCTTTGTGATATCAACACTCTGAAGAAAGTAACTCGCTCGAGATCACATGGTGAGCTGGTGGTGAGGGGAGGAAGCCGTTCTATAGCGCCTTCCCAGTGTGACTAGTATCGCAAGGAGTTGTACAAGTGCAGGTCTTGTTTTTTCTTTTCCTGTATTTCTGCCTTATGCACATTTTCTGATTAATAGTGACTCCCTTAGAGTTGCAGGGTGCTTTTCGTTGCACCTGTCCAAAGTGAACGTTACTTCAACGTGCCATAGAAGTATATTTGCTTCCATTCATTCAGATAGTAGATTATTAACCCTTGTGCTGTGTTATGGACAGAGAGGTAAGGAAATGATAGAGAGAGATAACCAGTTGGGAAAGGTCCGACATTATGAAAGGTGCTATATGATAGACAGAATTGGAAAAGTCACTGTATGATAGACAGATAGTGATGGCTATATATATATATATATATATATGAAAGCTGCCATATAGTAAATGTGTAAAGAGAACTTGGAGAGGCGATGTAAATAGGCCTGCTTAATGAACATGACCAGTGCTACATTACAGATCTATAACTAAGTAGATTGAAATGGGAAAGGGAAAATACGGCAGGTATGAAAGGTGCTCTATAATAGACCGAGAGAATGGGGAAAGATGCTATATGATAGATGGGAAAGGTACTATGTTATATTTGTTATATGACTGATAATTAGATAGATGGGAAAGGCACCATATAATAGATTAGTAGCTGTGAAAGATGCTATATAAATACAGATAGTCGGGAAAGGCAGATTTGAACAGTGTTATAAATAGAGAGATAGAAATAGGAAAGGTAAAGACACTATAAGATAGACAGATAGTGATAGGAAAAGATATATAATATTAGATAGTTAAAAAGAACTGGGAAAGGCAGTACATAAAAGATCTGAGAGAGCTATAGAACAGATATACAGAGAAGGAAAAGGCACTATATGATAGATAGATATGAGACATATAATAAATAGAGATAAGAAGTACATTATATTAAAACAGCCATGAAAGGTCCAATATAACAGATAGATACATTGGGCTACGTAACAGATAGATGTGAGAGGTGCTCTACACCAAATAAAGATGACAAAGGCACAATGTAACAGATGTGAAGGTGCTGTATAATACATTATATGATAGACAGATAAATATGGGAAGAGTGCACTATAATAGATCTGAAAGCTAAAACGTAATAGAGATGGGAAACACGGTATATTAAAGATCTGAGGAGTCCTCTGTAATAGATAGAGCTGTAAAAGGCACTACATAATAGAAAGGTATGAGAGGCCCTGCTGCATATAATAAATACGGATAAGGAGGGCAGCGGTTAAGGCTTTGGACTTCAAGCCCTGAGATTGTGGGTTCAGATCCAGCTGCTGACACTGGGTGACCATGAGCAAGTCACTTCACCTTCATAACAGACATGTAACCAGTTGTCTCTCAGATGATGTAAGTCACTTTGGATAAAGATGTCAGCCAAACAATAAGGAATAATAGATGGGTGAAATATGAGAGAAGGTAAGCTCACTACAATACTGTAGGTACTGGAGATGGATGAATTGGTCATTTGAGCTGGAAGGCACTATATAAGGGATATGAACAGTGCTGTGTAGTAGATAATAGGCAGAGGTGAAAGGTATGAGAGGAGCTTCAGTATGTGATGGGCAGACGGTGCGTTTAAAAAGACTTGGAGCTGAGCGCCTCTTTACGTAATGCCATACTGCCTTGTGGAGCTGTGTGGCTTGGCATGTCAGTGGCACATCTGCATGTGACTGCGAAGCTCATCTCATGGGAGTTGCCTTATTAGGTCCGCCTTTAAATTTGTCCATTGAACAGAAGAGACTGGAAGGCTGGACCTCCTTGGGCATTTGACTGTGGGCTGGGGGGGGGGGGGGCCTCACGGGTGTAGACGGCAGGATTGTTTTGAAAAGAATAAAGCGAGGCAGCCTGCGGCACAGAAGCGCCGTTTCCTTGCTCCTCTGCACATGCCATTGTGCTGATGTCAGTAGAACAAATGATCCACGTCTCGCGTTTGGAAACGTCTCGCTGGCACGAGGGCAGTGGGAAGAAAATCAAAAATGAAAGAAGCTCCTCCAAAGGGTTTTGTCTCCCACCTGAATAGCCGGCTGAGTTCAGTCTGACTGCTATTGAGTGATACTCTCTAGCCCACCACACACCCCCCACCCATGGAGGGAGACCAAGACAAATATTTAAACAAGAAGAACTTGAGCTGCATGTACAGTATTTAACTAATGGCTGATGCAAACAGCTGAGAAGAGAAGATGACTGTCATTTCAGGACTATCACGCGCAGCCAAGGAGACATCAGGTTGATTCCCCCTTCGTCTTTCATGGCTATTTCCCCCCTGACTTCTCCCAAAGTTTCTCAGATGGACTTGAGCTCCCTGCAGCCACGAAATGGAGGAACTGAGCTTAAAAGGTGGATGGATAGCTGAGCAGCAACTGGACTGCTGAGCTGAGCGTCAGTGGGGGGCGCTATTGTCACGTCCTCAATATTATGTATGATACCCTTCATTTTAAAACTTGATTTGTTCCTAACATACTGGCAACAGTTAGCATCAGGCAGAAACCAAGTCTGGAAAGGGGTGTCAGTCCAGCACTGGGCATGTGCCAGCAGTTGGTCCAGATTTGACTGTATGTAGTGTATATACCTAGAAAATTATACATATACTGCACATTGTGACAGATAGGGGGCTCTATCACTCCCTTGAACCCTCTGATCAGACACCAGATAAAAGTCCAATATGACTTTATTTTATAATAATAATGTGCACCAAGCACCCTCCACTCCACAATACTCATAAATAAACAATAATCAATAATCATCCACTCCCAGACACGTTGCCACCCTTCCTCCTGACTCGGCTCAATCCTGGGATCTCCCACAGTCCTTTAAATAGTCCTTGACCCAGAAGTGCTTCTGACCCCTCAGTCCATGTGAGTATCCAGCACTTCCGGGTCAGGTGAAAACTCCTTTTCTTTGTCAGCTCGGAAGCACTTTATTTCTTAAAACCATGTGACTGGGATGTACTTCCGGGCTGTGTGGAAAATAAACGTCTCTGTGCCTCCCTGCAGCGTCCCCTGGTGGCCCTGACATTATCCAGCAGGGCTGTGTATTAAAACTCCAAAGTCCATGATGCCCTGCTGGAATTCGGGGCATCTTCGCATTGCAGGGAGGTCTCCATCTGGCAGCTTGGCGGTCTTGGCTGGGATAAACTGCTGGCCATAGTCCACAATATATGTGACAAGATGACTGAACTGTAGTATGTGAACCCATCCAGTCCAGCCCCCCCCCAACACCAACACCAGTATTCAGTCCCAGTCCATTCCGCAGGATGCAGAGAAGGGTACTTGGAATGACTACAAAGGTAATCAGGTGTTAGCGGTAGCAAAGCGCATGTTTGTGCGTGAATGACATATAACAGCTGGCGTGTACCTTACCAAATTATCCAAGTACTGGACTGAACTGCTTAACATTTTGACACGGTTGTGCTTTGTTCTCGGTTATTTTTGTTTTTTCACTTTTAATTCTCTGCAGCATTTTCCTGTTTTCTGATTTGAGTTTTGGTAGAAGGACAGGACAGACTTTTTGCCTATGAACTTTGCTGAGTTACTGAATTATATATTAATCTGCCAGTCTCTGTAATTTTTCCTGAAGGCCTACCACCACCATGGTGTCTCATCCACCTTCTGTGTGTCCGTCCAGTTGCTTTGTCTCTCTTATTCCAACATATTTTGCATCACAAGCATGAACACTGCTTTTACAAATCCCATACCAAATGGCAAATAACAGAGGCATATGCATTGCATTTGTCATTTCAGCAGATGGTGCATAACAAAACATTTGTAGTAATGCTTTTTATTACTACAAATGTTTGTGATGTGCCATCTGTTTCAAATGACAAATGCGATGCATTTAATTACAACATGCGTTTCAAAACACATTCCAGTAGGAGGTGCACTGCAAACATTAATGCTGAGGTGTGTGTATGTGTATATCTTAAATATAAACGTCTATGCTTGGAAGTGTGTGTGTCTGTCCGGCCCGTAGGTGAGAGGTGGAGTTGGGGTAAGAGCTCTGCCTCCGAGGTAACAGAAAACTCGCTTAGCCGCTAATAACGCATCGAGGTGAGCACATCAGCAAAACGAAACCAGCGAAGAAAGACAAAGTCGTTTAGAAGCTAACATCAGCTAAATGGTATCCCTTTTACTTTTCCTCCCGCCGCTAATACACAAGCAAGGCGAGCACATCGGCAAATTGGCAAATCAGATCCTCCTAGGAGAAACACACCCAGAGCAGTTTCTTTCAATTACCTGACATCTCTACATTTCAGTTTTTTTCTGACGATTTCAATAGTTTCTAGGACCCCAGGCTTTTTACAGCATGGGCTTACACAGCTAGTATAGATACTGTATATCTATACTAATAAAAGGCAAAGCCCTCACTGACTGACTCACTGACTCATCACTAATTCTCCAACTTCCTGTGTAGGTAGAAGGCTGAAATTTGGCAGGCTTATTCCTTACAGCTTACTTACAAAAGTTAAGCAGGTTTCATTTCGAAATTTTACGCGTAACGGTCATAACTGAATCCTACTTACAGACATATATACGGCCACAGCCTGCAGCTCGGTCGCCGTGTGAGACGGAGTTGCGTCACCCATCACCACGCCTCCCACGTAGTTGGCTGCCTGCCTATATTGCGCCCCCATACCCACGCCTCCCACGTAATTGAGTGCCTGCCCATATAAGACCGTCCGTCAGCAGCAATCCAATAGACACGCTGCCACTACGAGGCGTTTGTCATGCCGAAGACGAATACAATTTTCACGAGATACAAGTTTAGTGAGAAGACGCAAGGTATAAACGAGACTTTTGATCACTTTGTAATGAAGTTAAAATTGCTGGTGAAGGATTGCGCTTATGCAAACGAAGATGAGACGGTCAGGGATAGACTAGTGTTTGGCACAAACTCAGCAAAAGTGCGAGAGAAACTTTTAAGTGCCAGGTTGGAGCTAACATTGAATAAAGCCATGGACATCGCAAGATCGCACGAGATAGCACAAGCACAGCTGAGAACCTTCGATGCATGTACTCCGAGCGGCTCACGTGAACTGACTGTGAACGCAGTACGCACACAAAAAGCAAGAGCTCCAAAGAGCGCTGAAAAAAAACGCAATTACACAATTACACAATTGAGAAGGCAGCAAAAGAATATGATGCGTGTGACGCATACAAGCATATTCATAAGTGCAGGTACTGCGGAAATAAAGCACACGGTGGAAAAAGCAAATGTCCAACTAAAGGAAGACTGTGTAAAAAATGTGGTAAATTGAACCACTTCGCTAAAGTTTGCAGGACTGGGAAAGGTAAACCCGTGCATGCAGTGTGTGATGTCTCAGATAAAGAGGAAGACGAGCTGTTTATTGATGCAGTAGGACAGGAACAACCCTCTGAATCTGAACAAGCCTTTGTAGACATATCAATAGGAAAGCAAGGTGTAAAGCTCAAGTTTAAATTAAGTTCTAAATATTCGCAGGCAAATCCACAACTTAATACCGGGAATGCCTGTTAAACATCTTAGATTCACGAGTAGCGATTTGGGTTGTGAACACTTCGATGAATGAAACTTGATTAATGATCTTTACAACGGTTGACAAACATGGAATGTAACTTGAACACAACACATCCTCCAAATACGAACCTGATTGAAAGAAATAATGACAATCAAATCCTTGATGACAGCAACACTCATAACAGTGACAAAACAATTACA
This sequence comes from Polypterus bichir lapradei, assembly GCA_026402145.1. Lineage (NCBI taxonomy): Eukaryota > Metazoa > Chordata > Cladistia > Polypteriformes > Polypteridae > Polypterus > Polypterus bichir. The sequence continues at coordinate 55,668,745 of JANRMT010062840.1, read as the reverse complement.
TTGACAATCATGTTACGTTATTTTTAAAATGTTTCCTTTTCTTTTTCATAACTTGTTTAACACACTACTTCTCCGCTGCGAAGCGCGGGTATTTTGCTAGTTATAAATAAAATGACAAAATGTCTGGCGCCCCTGCCTGTTTGTAATGCCGTCCAGCGTCCACAAGAGGGCTGCAATGTCCGATTGAACAAAGACCACAAGAAGCACAAAGAGGGAAGGCCGTAAGGGCCAGCATTTCCAGTGAACAGAGGATCCCAAATGCAAGATGTGATTGAAACAGACGGACTCACCCATTGTACAGTTGTGCTTGTTTTACAAGCGGGTGTTTTGCTATACTGGTTTTTAATAGCCGGAAAGAGCTGGTCTGTGGTGGCAATTCAGCGGCATTGTGGGTCATGTCCCGCCTGTATCCCGTAGCTGGGCCTTTTAAAATGGCCGCTCCAGTTCACAAGCACTTCACTGGTATTCTGGGAGTCTTCCTGCTCCTATACTGTTATGTTGACTATGTCATCCACTGCAAGAGAAAAATGAACTGATTACAGGATGCGACCCTTCATTATTACTAGTATTCATTTGCGTGAACTCGCATGTGTACTGTCTGTATGACAAGGCGTGTATTAAGAAAATGAGAGTGCATCTTGCCAGTTATGGTTAACAAGGCTGCTCCTCATTACTGTAATAGGGGGCATCCTTTGATAATACCTCTTGATTGCTCTGTACAGTTCTTGACCCTCTTAGGGAAGACAACTGCACAATCACTGCTGAGCACAAAGGGGCGACGCAGATCAAGTGTGCCAGCCGGCCTGCAGGCTCCTCCTCTGAGTGAAAGGTATGCTGTATCATTATTAAAAACGAGAATTATAGGGTTTGGTGTTGACCCCTTCTTGCAGACTGTGTGACGTGTCTGTCTCGGACCTCGGTGCTCCTGTTAAACCTTGTCTGTCATTAGTTTGTGATAATCTTCAGTCAGTGGCGCCCCCTAGCGGTCAAACCACAACTCCTGCCCATTCAGTCCGAATTACCGACTGCCTCCGTGACTCTGAGTCCATCAATTTTACTGCCCAGACTTGCACTGCACTAGTGTAGAAACAATTGCGATTTGTAAGACTCTTCGGATTAAAATTTCGCCTGAATCAGCTGAAGTCCATGTTACATAAACCGATGAAAACTCCTCAGGAAGAGGCGGCTCATTCCTGCTTATTTTGTGCTGGCGTAAGACTCTTAGCAGGATGACAGGTGATCAGTGGCCTCAGGTCCTCTCTTGATCTTTCTATTCCTAACTTGTCCCAATAGCACAATTGAATTGTTTATTGGTCAAGCAGATGTACCCAGGGGCCACAATCGGCTCTTTGCCCATTTGTCATGCCACTTGCTCCTGCAGTCTGTCATTTCCTTCCTGCTGTTTAAGCCCGGTAGAAGATGTGACAATCGACAAGCATGTTGTGCATCCCGCAATGTTGGTTTCCTCCACCCAACAATCGCATGTCACAATTGTCACTTTAGGGTCCCAGCTGTCTGGAAACCCAACATGAGGTCACCCCAATTGGGTTGTGCTCGCCTTCCCTTACCCAAGTCAAAAACACGCCACCTTGACCCGCTATAAAGACACTGGACAGCCCCTTCCATAATGCACTTCATTCACTCATTCATTCATTCCTTCAGTGTCAGGTGGGCTTTCTGCTTTATTACAGGTGACGTAACTCTGTCTTTAAGAAGCCCATTCTTTTTTTTTTCCCTCCCCAGAATGCTCCCTTTATCTAATTCAGAAAGCGAGTCACAATGAAGCAAATTGGCTTAGTGGCTGCAGGTGACAATCAGTTACAAGGTTAAGAAGGACAAATGACAAACACCCTGGTGGGATGTGGCGGTGCTATGAAGAACATTACGTGTAGCGAGGCGGATCTCTTCTATGTTTTATAGCACCTTGCATGGTGATAGTCATGCGCCTTAGTGGGTCATGTTGTCCACAAGGCTGCCAGTTGGGTCTCACCTCTGAGGGAGTCGCTTTACCTACAAGGGGTCACATTATACAAATATAGAAAAATGAAATAAAGACTGCGGGTACAGTCCCCACCACTGACTTGCAGTGTGACTCGGAGGGAATCCGTTTACTTACTGGGGCTCACATTCAAGAAACAGAGAGATGCTGCACTATGAAAGGTGCTATATAAAAACTGTGTATAACAGCGCTAGGTTAGCGTATCATGGTAAGAACTCATTCTGCCCGCCTCATTGTGCTATGGCTCGATTTTGGTTTGTTTTCTCGAGTGTTTTACCGACTCCGAGTGTCACCCTAAGCCAGTGGCTGAACTGACCGATGCTCTGGATTTAGCTCCATGTGCACTTGTATTATTTGACTGGCTTTAAAGGAATACGCCATCCAAAAAAATATTATTTTGTGTGATACTCCCACACACACACACACACCCACCCCATAGCTTGTAGCGCTAGCCAAGAAAAATATGAATCTCATGTTTTCCTGCAAAATGGACATAAATTTTCTGAGAGAACGGGACCCAGTGGTGAAAAATGCTGGATGACCGTGAACCTTGTCAAAAACGTCCATGAAAAAATCTCCCACAAGTTGTGTCACATTCTCCACATGTCGGATCTTCTGGCCGTATGCTCGCAGTGTGCCAGACACCTGTACTTTCTGCTAAAATATTTTTCAGTGAATATATCTGAGCAGTCAACGTGAACCACACACACACACACACAGGAAGCTGCTTTACACGGGGTGGTGCTTTGGAATTGAAGGCCGGACTCTTGACCAATGAATGGTTTCATTCAGAATTCCCAATAAAGGGGAGGAGGAGGACTATTTTCATTTTCCAGAACGATTTATTGAACATTATTTTAGCACAAAAATGCATGCTTTCTGCCTGTGGTGAGCTTACAGCTAGTTGACTTGGTGTGTGGATCGTGCGATATGGAGAACAGGAGGTCTTTTTCATGGATGCTTTTAATAATGTTTGCTGTTACCCAGTGTCTGGGCTTGTGAGGATCCTGATAAAAACCAACATCCAGGCCTGTAATGACCTCATGGGCACGGCCATCAGCAGTGTGTCTGCCCTCACAGAGAGTGTCAACCGCGTCATTGAGAGGTTTACTTACCTCAGTAGTGACGTCCATGTGACTCTGGTGACTCTCTTTCTATGACGTCAGTAGACGGATTGGGAGAGCATGGGCAGGTCATGAAGTCACTGGAAGGGAGTCTGTGGCACTCTTGATATCTCTGCAAAAGGACGAAGGTCCAAGTCTTTAGAGTCCTGGTGCTCCCCGATTGTGAGACATGGACACTATCCAGCAACCTGAGATGAAGATTGGACTCCTGTGTCTCTGCAGAGGGTCCTTGGGTCCTGCTTGTTTGACTTTATGTTGCTCACAGAGCCCGAATGAGGCACATGACCTGCATCGTTAGTTACAGCACTACAGCCATGTGGCGTGATTACCCAAGGGTGATCCGGCTCATTGTTAAGGACCCAAGTGGCTGGACCAGGCCAAGGGGACGTCCAAGTAACACCTGGCAGTGGCAGATAGAGGGTCATTCCTGGAAGATGGCACTGGACCGCGTGTCTGCCAACCAGGATCCCAAGCTGTTTTGTCATGTGGTGGGTACCAGTGCAGGCTCCTTGACCTGTTATTAGGCGTTGATTACCATTGGGCCCTGTTCTTTCAGAGACTCAGTTTTCATTCACCATGTAATAACATCATCCTTATCATTTTCTGAAACTGGCAGCAGCCCAAGCAGGTCAGCCCAGACTTCCCTGTCTCCAGCTGCAGATTTCCAGTTTTTCCTGGGGAATTCTCAGACGATCCCAAGCCAGCCAGGAGATATAATCTTCAAAAATGAGGGGTGCCCTCCCAGTGGGTTGTGCCCAGAGCGGCTCCGGGTGGGCATCCTTACAAATACACTCAAGCCACGTCACCTGGCTCCTTTCAATCCAGAGGAGCAGCGACTCCACTCTGAGGCCTTCCCAAATCGTTGAGCTTCTCGCCCGATCTCGGAGCGTCAGCCCAGCTGCCCAGAGTGAGATTACTTTTTTTTTTTTTTTTTTGGCCCATCACTACAAACTTAATGAGATAAGTGACATTAAAATCTCTACAACATTTTGGGTGGAGTATCCCTTTAAATAAAAGTCCTCACCAAGTAATTGAATGCACAGCAATGGATTTGTAAGCAGTTGCTGCCTCTGACGCATTACAGAGCCCTGAGACAAAGCTGTGCCAGTGCCCACGTTAGCAGATAGAAATCGCACCTGCACTGTGCCATGGCATGGTGTCCACTGTGGAAAGCTGTGGTGCTTGCTTCATTTTTTACACCCTGGCGGGGGCACTTACACATAGTCATCTTCTCAGAGCTGTCATGCCAACTGCTTTCTCTTACCATTGCCCTCTGGTGTGCCCCAACCTACTGTGCCCTAGAAGCAGCCCCCTTCTAGCCACTCTTGCACTTCCCAATGGGCCAAACTCTGGATGCACTCGATAGATGGGGACATTCAATGTGTCAAGAATCACAGGCGAAAACGACTGGTCGGCCGCTGAGCCTGCCCCTCGGTAGGAAACGGTTAAGGTTTCTTTTTCATTATTTCCTTTTTTGTTTCTGACATGAAGGTCAAAATCGAGGTGCTTCAATTGCCTCCAGTGGTCTCCATGCCCCGATCCCGCGACACCTCCCTCCCCCCAGGCTGTTGATTGAGGGGGAAATTGCCTGATTTGCATGCAAATGAAACTAAAATAGCAGTCGGTGAGAGCGCTAATTACTCTGATGTGAGGACACAGACTTGCTGACATCATCAGCTGCATTGGCACTCGGAGAGGAGTGCATCATCGTCATCATTATCATCATCATCTGCCGATGCTGGTATCCAGAGAGCGAGCGAGATGTGCTCTGAATCCGCCCGGCTAGTTGGGGACCTGCGTCTCTTCTGTCACCTGCGAAAAAGAAAAGGAAGCGAAGTGTAAACAAAAAAGAGAGAGAGAGAGAAAGCGTTCAAGCAAGAGCTGAGAGAGAGAGAGCGAGATAGGGAGAGAGAGAGAGAGAGAGGCGCGTGCGGCATTTTCTGAAGTCCTGCCCAAAGACGGACACGGCGAGCGACCACAGCGCCACAGCTGCGCCAAGTCAGCTGGCCACGATGAGCCATCCGCGCTGCGCCCGCTGCAACCTTTCCTGCGAGGCGCTTTCTGTGCGGCTGGGACGGCGGAGCCATGATCGGAGCTTTCAGTGAGCCTACGGGCGTCCTGTAAACGTGGACAAGCGGGTGTGTGAGTGACCGAGTCAGTAAGGTAAGAGCAGAACCGGCCGCTTTTCGTTCCGTGCGGGTCACCGAACTCTGTTGCGCAATCTGTCTGGATCATTCGGAGAGTACGTGCCTGGCTTTCGGTTACTTTTTTTTAATCGCTCGTTTTTTTCTGTGCGTCATTTTGCCTATCGGTTTCTGCCACTCCACTCCGGTGCCACGTCTTGTCCGTCATTTAGTATTTGCTGGTCTGTCTGGCTCGCAGTTTAACGACGCTGCTAAAATACTCGTCTTTTAATACTTGTGCAGTCTGGTCATTCCGTTAGTCCGCCGGTTACTATTTGCACCCAGTCAATCAACTAGAATCCGTTAGTTCGCCACGAACTACACCCCATGTCCATTACCAGCTATGTCTTACAATTCGTGTCCCTTGCCTTTCCGTCTCTTCATATTGCCTAACGTCTGAGCAAATATCGTCAGTAGCCCCCAGTATGTCCAGCCAATCACGGCTACAATTTGTAACCCCACACTTAGAAAAATAACGGTCAGTAATGGCAGTTTACAGGGCTGTCTGATTCCTCGTAGCTCTATTGCTAGACAGATAACTATTTCGTCCTGTAACAGGGGACTTTGCTTATGAAATTGGCATTTTGGGCTTTGAAAAGGTCCCTAATGTGTAGATAAAACAGAAATGTTTAAAGTGTAGTAAGCAGGATCTGACCCCGTGTGATCCTCGGCAGTGAGGGTCGTTTCAAAATAGGGAACCCGCTGGGTTTTCACAAATCGGCCACAGTATCTGTTCATTGTGGAACCTGTAACGGATTGACGTAAATTAAGGATCTTTCTAAAAGTTTCATGTGGACGGTTCTTGTGGGAGCCAAAAATGGGTCCTGTCTGGTATGAGTGCATATCCGCCCTGTTTGTACACCTTATCCTACCTGTGGGCAAACAGGCTTTGTGCAGTGCCCGCCTATCTGGCCATCCGGTTAACTGATAAACTGTATTGACCGGGCATACGGTGGGCGAATATGCCGTTTGTACGTGCTGTCTACTCGTGGGCGTCAACCCGTATGTCACAGTCCCCTACTTGACTAGTGTTTGCACCTACTGTACGTCTGTCCATTGATTACCCGCAATTAGCGAGGCTGTCACCATCCGTACACTTGTCTACCGTTCGTCTGTCCATTCCCGTGGGGCGGTTACGGTTTGTCGGCCCATTAGAAGCTCTCTACAGAGCTGTTACTGTGTGTGCCCCTGTCAGCCAACGCGTTCATTACTTGCTATTCGCTGACCGGTTGCCGCTCCCGACTTATTTCGATGGTCCTGCCCGGTCCTTTCGGTCTCCGGTCTGTTCCGTTTGACCCTCCTGGTGCCCTTTATCTCACTCGACAGTTTCTTTTCCTGTTGGTTACCGTGCCCACCCGTCTCTGTTTACACTGTTGCCCGGTCAATATGGTGCCGGAGTATGCTAAGATATGCTTGTCCCTGTGTCTCAGTGTTCGTCACTCGAATCGCAGTTTCTGCCCTATCTTTTTGACTCCATTTTACTGACCTTCGCGTTTTTTTTAGTTCGTCGCCGCTCCTTCGCGTTTTATTTGTGTTAGAAGAGTAATGTTGATGAACGACAGTTTTTTCGTCTCTGCTCTGGTTTAACCCTTTTCGATCTTTAAAATGCCTAGTGATTGCTTGTGTGTGCTGGCAAAGGTGCTACACTAATAAACCCTTAGTGTATGATTTGGTCACTTTCTGTAGAAACGTGTGATGGCGCGTGCTGGTAAAGGCGCTATATTAATGAAACTTTCATATTTTGTGATTACTTCGCAGTGTAATGGTGCATGCTGGTAAAGGCGCTATATGTTAATATCTTTCTATAAACGTGTGTTGGTCGTGTCGCTTGTTTGATGGCCGCTGTGAGTCTAAATGCTGTTGTTGGCGGAGCTGGCGTAGGGCTTCTTCTTGGCCGTTTGCCTTCTGCACTGCATCGGCCGTCACAACACGTAATGACCGCCCATTCTTTCATACGTCCACCTGTCCTCATCGAGTATCTAATACCTAATCCATCCATCCCATAATTACGCCACTTTGGACCCGGGGTGTCTCCGCTTTTGCCTCCCGTGCTCGGGCTCTGTGCTCCACTGTGCGCAGTTTCACCTTGTCTGACGTCAGAGAGGGGACGAGAGGGTACAAAGACCGCCCCGCGGTGGTAATAAGCAGTATAAAGACATCACTTCGGATTTTCTTCTTTTTAATTAAAGCTCTTTAGCCCAATATAAAATTAATCCTGCTGATCCACCTCCTAAATCCGCCAGCAGTCCGCTTCATTTAGCGCTGAGGCGCGGTGCGGCAGCTTTCTCCTTCGCATTCTCTTTCCCCGTCCTTCCCTCCCGGCTCTGCGCCCCTCTTGTCACGTGTGCATGACCCCCTTGTCTCCTGGCGCTTTTAATTGGATTACTGTTTGTTTTGGAGACCGGGTGCTTCCCCTTGTCCCGAGGAGTGATTCAACCAGGACGGGTCACGGAAGGATTAGCATTTGAACAGAATGGCCGCGGAGATGATGCCACTCTGGCAGATGCGGTGCGGGGAGGGGGCAGAAAACGCCACCCCCACCGTGCGATCCCCTGGTCCTCTTAAAAAAAAAAAAAAGAAAAGCGCACGCGGGCGGCCTATTGCGACGCAGTTGACACGTATTTGTTTGTATCATCAAGACAAAAGAAGACGACCCCTGCAAGATGCCCGGCAGCCCTGCGCGCTGGACACGCAGATCGATCGTCCTGCGCAGATGGGCATTCAGAAATGCAGCGGCGGCTCGGAACGTGTCGGCGGACCCCAAGCTTATATGAGCCTTCGGGTGGGAGCTGTAATCAAGCTTGAATATCAAATTAGCAGGAATCCATCAAGCCTTGCTCGCCTTTAAACGCGTCCTCCCCTTGATGTGTTAAGTAATTACCTCCCGAAATAAAATTAGTCCTAATTGTATTAGGATGATGTGAGCGAGCGAGCCTTAAATACTGCCGTGGAGCAGCTGACCCCCTACAAGGCCGTCTCAGCGCGTTTGCAGGTGCCACAGTGGCGCCAGCAGGGGGCATTGATTGGCTCATTCAAATTTCTAATGACAGGTGTGCCAGTAATCCATAGGGGGTATTAACAGGAGCTTTAATTGGGCGCCATGGAGTGGCATTCCATGAGTGGGTGGTGCGCCTCTGCACGGGAACAGAATTTCTCATGCGAGAAATATGAAAGTGCAGATGACATGAAGTCAGCTGGCAATGTAGAACTTCAACATCTTGCATCCACCAATTCTGGTGCCAGACAACAGCCCAAACAGAGATTGGGGGGCTCAAGTTTTAAGGCAGCCCAAAAGGAGGTGTGTGTGTGTGTTTGCTTAGATATAAATTGTCAAGATGGATAGCCCTGAAATGGCAAGGCGGCACAGTAGTTAGAACTTCTGCTGTCTCAAGGCACCAGCGTCTTGGCTTTCTGTGTGGAGTTTACATATTTCCGCTTGGCCTTTGCTGCTGCTTATTCCATAGATGTAATGGATTAAGAAAGTCTTCAGACCCCTCCACTTTATTTTTTTAGAGGATTTAATGTTAAATGCATAATTTTGGAGGGCAGTACAGTGGTAATATTGCCGCTTCACAGCAGGGAGGCTGGGGGGGGTCATGTCTTGTATGAGGTTTGCATGTTCTCCTCGTGTCTGCATGGGTTTCCTTCCACACTCCAAAAGCTGGTCAAGTGGACCGGTAGCACTAAATCGGCCTGTGTGTGTGTGTGGGGGGCGATTATCCCATTCTTCTTCTCAAACTCCATTAGATTAGATGGGAAGTGTTGGTAGATGGCATTCTCCAGGTCTCTCCACACATGTACACGTGTTCTGTGGGGCTTCGGCCGTGCCACTCAAGGACTCTCAGGCTTGTCCTGAAGCCACTCCAGCCTTGTCTTGGGTGTGCTGTATACTTTGGTTTATCATCGTGCTGAAAGGTGAGCTGTTGCCCCAGTCTGAGGTGGCTTACACTCTGAAGCAGGTCTTCTTGAAGGACCTCTGTGAAATTGGCTGCATTAATTCATCCCTCAGTTCTGATCAGTCTCACTGTCCCCATAGCATGCCACCACCATGCTTCACCACCGGCATGTTACTAGGCAGGTGTTGAGCAGTGCCTGGCCTTTACCAGATATAATGCTTGGAGGTCTGCCCAACAAGTTCAGTTTTTGTCTCATCAGACCAGAGAATTGTGCTCCTCATGCTCTGAGTCCTTTACATGCCATTTTGGAAAACTCCATGCTTGCTGGCCGCTCTACCAGAAACACCCAACTGCAGGAGTGTCCATCTCAGCAGAGGACTTGTGAAGCTCTGTTAAGAGTGGCCCTTGGGTTCTTCTTCACCTTCCTGTCAAAGTCCCTTCTTGCCTGGTTGCTCCGTTTTGCTGGATGGCTAACACTAGGAGGAGTTCTGGAGGCTCCAAACATCTTCCATTTCCCAGTTCCTGTGGCTACTGGTCTCCTTGCCCTGATGGCTGCCTCCCCACAATTTGATCATGGAGCTCCTTGGACTTCATTGCTTGGTTTTTGTCCTCCTGACCTGCCATGTGAATTATAGACCACCTATACACACCCACACGCAAGCCTTTCTGAAGGATGGTGGTCACCAGTTGAGTTCTCGAAACATCTTAAGGAGAATTTAAGCAAACCGGGACACCTGAGCATAATGTGGAGGGCCACAATATAGGGTCTCAATACTCACATGAAGGAGAGATTTCGGTTTTTGATTTTTGATAAATTGACAAAACTTTCAGAAAATGTGAGTGGGTGGGGTGACTTAGTTTTGGTGGAGGGTCCTTTGACATTAATTTACAATAATACATTTTTGTTTCTGTCCCAGTCTGCACTTGAGGGGGATGCGGATGCTTCCAACAATCAGGAATCTTTGTATGGCCCTTCATTTCCTGTTTTAGCAAACTAATTTTGATCTAAAGTCACTTAAAGTGCCATCTGAGTGTTAAGGTGGCACCCTGGCAGAGTAGTGCCAGTGTTTTAGGTTTAAATCCCACGCCCAGTCTGTGTGTGATCTTTGCGTGTTCTCCCCGTGTCTCTGTCGTCACTTTTCATTTGGTGCTCTGGTTTCCTTCTCACCTGACCGGGTAGCTTCCAAGTTTAACTGGTGACCACAAATTGGCCCTCAATGAGTGTGTAAGCGGGCCCTGTGACGGATTGATGCTATGTTCTAGCTCCAGTGCTTTGGCCCTTGTGACGCCTTTAGAGTTGTGGTGTGGCAACTCAGGCTGGTGCTGTGTGGCTTATTTCTGCTGGCTCAGTGACCTTCTGCACCTCAGGGTCCATGAAGTGGAGATGGGGGTCTATTATATAATGCCTTTCACATATCTGTCTATCTATCTATCATATAGTGCCTTTCATATCTTATCTATCTCTATCCATCTGTCTGTTATATAGTGCCTTTCACCTCTCTCTCTCTCTCTCTCTCTCTCTCTCTCTCTCTCTCTCACTGTGACTCATTGTAAGACTGAATGAGTCCGCCTGTCTGTGCTCCTCACTCAGTGGTGTTTACAATGAAAGGCGCTATATAAACTTGCACGGTTTCTGAGTCAATACATGTATAAGTCTCACCTCTGACTTGTAAACTGATGAACTTCAAATAACCACATGTTGGTTTGTTGTCTTGTTTTGTTTCTACCGCCTCTGTCGTTTCAGATCCGTTGGACTTTTTATTTATTTGTTTGTTTGTTTGTTTTTCCTATCGTTCTCCATTTTGGTTGATCCATTTTTAAGCATAGCTTTCAGCATGGGACAAATGCATATCTTTTTTCAGAGCCCACCCATCCATTCAGTAAGCCCATTTCTGCCTATTTTGGGCAAATAGTAGGCGCCAGCCCTGGATGGGATGGATGCAAGTCCATCTTGGGACTGCCCCTTGGCCTGGTTAAAGTCACCAGTTAAACTAACCAGCCAATGTGGGGTGCAGCGGTGGTAGTGGTGAAAGTCAGAAGACACGGGGGAGGGGGGGGGTCCCACAGACTTCACTCAGGTAGTGCCAGGCTGCTGTGCCAGTGTGTCATAGGGGCCCACTGGTAGTACTATGGCGGTCATTCTTTCCATTCATTATCAAAGCTGCTCAGTTTAGGTCAGGGTCACGGTGGGCTGGGTACTAGTGTTTAGGGTATAATGGCACCACATAGGCACTGGATTTGTAGCAGGTCTAATAGCTGTAACATAGGCACACACTGGTGTATTTTCAGTTTATTTGATTAGCGATTATTTATTGTGGCACTACTGTATAAAGGTGGCATCCTAGCAATGGCACACAAGATGAATGATTCTGTTTTGTTCACTTCCCTCAATGTTTAATACATCAATTATTTGACCCCTTATTGTTTGGCCAGTCAGAGGGCACATCTTGAGGGGGGGGGGGTTTTTTTTTCCCCCCCCCCCCCCTTGCATTTCATGCCTAGGTGGCACTGAGACTTATTAATAATTTTCTAGTAAAATCTGCCATTCCCTGTCTGCACACACATTCCTTGAATCTGAGATTAGCCAACTGGCACGGTCAGGGTTCAAGGTGGAGAACGGCATCCTTGGTGGGCTTTTATTGGACCCCGCATGCAGCTGCCTTTACCAGTCGCCGGGACTTTGTATGATGGCCTTTGTTAAGAGTAAATGTGACAAATTGGAGGAGGCGGTGCTTGCCGTTGAGCCCCTTAAAAGGCCTGCTAATCCCAAATTCTAATAGGCCAAGGGGTTAAACAATTGGGGAGTGTGCCACCGGTGGGGGAGGGGCACAGGGGGCTGGTGGTGGGCGCATTCATTACGACGTGGCCTCTAATTATGGCTACATGAAATGCAATCAGAGTGAACAAGCTGGCGTCAAACCCCCCAGGCTGCAGGGGGGCAGGTGCATCTCAGCTGCCAGCTAAAGCTTCTGCGTCAGCTGTCAGGCTGTCATGTCGGACGCAGCTTTGTGGGTGCTGCCTGCTTGTTACTTTCTTTGATTTTGGAGAGGACAGCTTAATTATCTAAATAGCCGGCTGAGTTGGCACTGGTGCCTCTCTGAGTGCCATGCTGGGCTGGTCACTTTCTGTTTGATGTTGACTGGCAGGTAGATGCCATTAGCTTTGACAATTCAGTGCCAAATGTGCAGTTGGCATTGGGTTATACATCATGGTGCTGGCTGACTGGCTGGCACAGAAATGCCCACCCAAAGTCTGGTCTGTATGCTGCCTATCTATCTCATTAAAGGCACCTCTCTCACCCTTGTAAAGCATTCTCAAATGCCAGTCCCAATTGAAATTTAGCTTGATGTAGTGGTGCCAGTGGAAATGAGAAGTTTTTTTTAGATTTCACAGACCCCAGTAGACCATAGGTACGGTATGTGGCTTACTATGCCAGTATTCTATACCACAGACACAGCCCAGACGTCAGCCTGCAGAAACCAAGCTTGCTTTTTTTATTCTTTTAGATATTTGTTGATTTATTTTTCCTAATAATTCTTGTTTACAGTTAATTTCAATATATAGATTAAATGGGGGGTAGAGTAGCATGTCTGCTTCAAAGGCTTGTGGTTTCCTACCTCTCTTACACCAGCAGATGGCGCAGTTCTGTAGGAATGAGTGAAGGTGGTGAGGTCACCTCAATAACGTAATAGATTGACATGAAAGGTGCTATAAAACAGATGGCACTTGACTTGTCCCCGGGTGCAAACTTGGCTTTTTACAGAAGCTCAAATATAAATACATAAATAAATATGATGAGATTATGGCAAACAACAAACCCTACAGTCACAGTTCTGTTAAAATGTTTAGAGTTTGGTCATCTTAGTCTAACTGTTCTGATCTCCCATGATGAGCTCAATGTATTCTCTACAAACAGATTTCTCTTCATGGTATGTGAAGTTTCTGTTGCCTGGTTCAGACCCCTGGACCCTCCATGTCCTCGCTGTGTGTGGGTGCAGATCTGCCTTGGGGTTTGAGCTCTGTTACCCTGATGGGGTGTCAGCCAGCGGTGGACCTGAACGTCTCGCTCTTTTGGAGTCATCGTCGTCCTTATGAATCGCGTCTGTCATTCATGTGCTCGCCAATATGATTTAGCATTTCAAACGAAAATTGGATATTGATGAATATTCATTTGTGTTTCTGCTTTTGGTGTTTGATGTTGAGATCTCTTTTAAACTTCTTCTCTCATGGTTGTTCAATAAGATCTTCATTTTACATATATATAATTTTTTTTTTTTTTTTTTTAAAGCATTATATGAACAAGCTTTTCTCCTCACTGGTGCTGGTATCCTAACACATTGTGAAATGCCCTGTCACTCCATTACGCGAGGTTCACTGGGTACCATCTCCTTTCACCACTGGCACCACTCCACTCTCCATTCATGACTCCTTCCATGCAGCTCCAATGATAGCTCCTCTGTCGTGGCCATTGCCTGCACACTCACACTGCTGCCTTCGCCTCACACCTCTCACGTGGGCTCAGAGGTGTGGGGCTCCTAAGTGCTGTGCTTTAAGTGCTTCATCATCATCATCATCATCAGCTCTTTCCCAGACTTCTCCCCCTCTTCACAGCACCTCCCTCTTTCTTCCCCCACCCGGCTCCCAGCACCTCTCTTTCCCACCAAGCTCTGCCCCTCCTAACAAAACCTCTCTCTCCTAGCTTCCCTCCAAGCAGTACCCCCCTCATCTTTCTCTCCCAAGCTCCTAACAGCAAAGCACCCTCTCCAACCCACAATGCACTTTCTTACAGCATTTTTTTTCCTCTCTCCCCAAGGGCCACACCCCTCCTGTCCTCTCTCTTCCAGGCTCCGCCCTTTCTGACCTCACCATCTCTCTCTCTCTCTCTGCTCTGTGTGGCCCTACTTGAATTTTGATTCCACTACCCCCACTGGAGGGGATGTGTATTTTGGGTACCAAAGAGCCCCATTTCCCCCATTGTGGGGGAAGACAGCGTGGCACTGGGGCCTCTGTTTAACCCTGAAGTTGCGGAGTAATCAGAGATTCTCTACCGCGTAGGTAGATTGTGAAAACTCAGGTCAGATCAGGAACTGCACCCATGTCTCCCCTCACACCATCTCAATTTGCACTGACCGCTTAAGCCACTGGCGAGTGTTAATTATGATAAACGTGGAAACTCCTCACAGACGGGGACTGCTGGGGGAGGCACATCCAGGCGTCCAGCATTTATTGAGTCACCTTGAGAAAATGCATGCAGGCACAGAGAGAAGATGCAGAACTGACATAGGAACCACTGCAGGCCAAATGCCTAGGAAAGGGAGGCTGCTGCACTAACTGCTGTGCCACCAAAGCTGCCCTTTAATTAAGCAAGTTGAATCCGTCAGATTTAGTGAGGAGACCTGCCACCTTCAAAGGAGCCAGGTGACAGTACTGTTTCCATGGCAATTGCCAGACTCAGAACTGCTGGCATTTGGACCCTGTGTACTGGAGGGCACCAGCTGCTGTCAGCCTGGCTGGCCTTCGTCATTCATGACAGTCTGCCTCCAGACTCACTAAATCGCGCTCGTGTTTTTCTTTCGCAGTTGGCGGTAGATGAATTCATTGATTGGTTTCAGTCCCACACAATTCAGCTCCTTATTATCTGCCATTTTCCTCTTGGCATGAGGTGCCCCATTTACAAGCTCCTTGCCTCCACATCCAGAGCGGACGGTCCTCTTGTGTGTCGGCGCTCGTTTCCTCCTCGATAGCAGGACGCCACTCAATCAGGGGACGAGTGCCATCAGAGCAGTCCTGCTTGTGGGAGGACTCCTGTACTCCGGACAAATGCAAAGCCTCTGAACTGCAGTGATGTACAGAAATGTCAAAAATGAACAACTCTTGAATGAGCGAGATCTCCTAGCTGGATTTTTGTGGGCAAAAAGGCACAATATGGCATAGTTGTCCAGTGCTGCCCATAATGCTCCATTCATCCATCCCTTCATTATCTTAACCTGACGTATCCATTCTGGGTTACACAAGCTGGCACATATTTGGTGACTTTGGGTGTAAATCAGGAACACACCCTAAACAGGATGCCAGTTCAGTTCATGAGATGTCCGAGTATTAAAGGTGGCTGAAAAGCTGCAGCCGTCCAGCCAGGGCAAGAGTGTGTATGGCATGTTGCCCCCTACTGACCACTCCGACATCTCTCCTCCTGTATGGACTTCAAGGACCAGCTACTGAATACATTTGAACGTGGCATGTGAGCATCTGCAGCTGCCCATTTCCAAACCTGTGTAAGCCCGGTGCCATCTACTGTATCTTGGGGGTTGTCGGCGTCTAGCCTCATGTGGCAGGGCAGTGGAGGATCAAAGCGTTTCTGAAGGGGTGCAATGGCCTCAAGAACTGTGAGGCAGAAGAGGCTTGGAGCCCCCAGGACTCATCCTAGAGTTGGCATAACTGAATAACTGGGCAAGGAGGGTCTTGGTCAGGGAGGCAAAGGGGCGTTTTGGGATAGCAGTGCCCAGTAGTCAGGCCCAGTGAATTGCTAAGGTGTGAAATGTTCTGCTCTGCTGCGGGCACAGGAGTCTTCTGCTGCACCACATCGTCTGTCTTTTGATAAGAAGGATGACTTTTATGGTGCCCAGTAGCTGAGATGGGAGAACCTGTTGGAAGGACAGCCATCTTAGCAGCACTCTGCTGATCTGTGTCTCTGCTGGCATGGCAGTTTATATAGTGCCTTTCAGAGTTGGCAGGAGCCTCTGGGTGCCACTGCACTCTCCTGGTGTCTGACGTCATCTCAGGTTTGGGGTTTAACAGCCGCCTCCCCTGGCAGCAGGGGCGGAGAAGTGCTGTAAGTTGGCTCAAGGCCCATTGGCATGGAGGGCATGAGGTGAAGTGGCAGGAAGGATTTGGGAGGTGCCAACCGCCTGTATAGGAAGGGCTGCTGGAGTTCCCTTTGGTGTATTCTGGTTTCCCTGCTCTCCCTGTAAACATCCCTCCACTGTGAATAAACACAGTGCCTTTAATAAATCCTTGGCCATCTTGGCATCATTTTGGGTTTAGTGAGATACTGGGAGGTCTGCCACCTTACTGCATTATGAAAAAGTCACTTCACCCTGCACAGTTGGGCAAACTGGCATTTTGGGGTAGCAGTGCCCCATAGCCCGGCCCAGTGAATTGCTAAGGTGTGAAATCTTCTGCTCTGCTGCGGGCACAGGGGTCTCCTGCTGCACCACGTCATCTGTCATTTGATAAGAAGGATGACTTTGGTGGTGCCACCTGGATTTGTTTAACAGTAATTTGTCATTCTCAGACTGGCTTGCATTGTTTCCACATTCGGCCCGGCCTTTAACCCGCACTGGCTGGGCTCATATTCCACAAAAGCTGTGGCGGGTACCCAGGAGCCCTGCCAAGGAATGTGTTTATAGTCGAGCGTCTCTGCCTGAAGTGCCTTTCTCTTAGACATGGCTCTCTTGCTTTCCTACAGGAAGATCTGCCTCCACTGTAAGTGCCCCCGGCAAGAGCATGCAGCGGCAGTGATGCCCCTCGAGATGGAGAAAACGGTCAACAAGCTCATGTATGACTTTCAGCGCAACTCCACCTCGGACGACGACTCGGGCTGCGCCTTGGAGGAGTACGCCTGGGTGCCCCCTGGACTCAAGCCAGAACAGGTACCTGCCGAGAGGAACGTGGCGCCCATGGATGCCAGGGTTTTGGGAGGAGAGAGTTCATGCAGTGCCCACTGAGTCACGGAGGAGCCCGGGATGCTAGGGGGTTTTCTGTAATAAGAACGAGAGAGAGGCTCACTTGCCGGAGTTCTGCCATTTTTTGTTTCCCCAGTTAGTGTGTGAACTGCTAATTTTGCCCATTTGTTTGACCATTGGTTTGCCCTTCCAGCTTCTTCCCCTGCTTATTCAGAGCAGAGCACAGCATTGAGTTGTCTCCACTTTTGGCTGCCTGAGGAAATGGACAGTGACGTGAAGCCATGTAGCACAGACTGTGACATCCTGTGCCAGTCTCAGAAGGCACCATCCCAGTGACCGACGTGTTGTTTGGTCTGTTTTCACTCCATCCAGTTAGTTTCTTTAACACATATTTATATAAGGGTTGGCTATGGGTGCTGGACACACCCTGGATGGGATGCCAGTCTGCGCAGGGCATCTTGGTTCATTTAGAGCTGCACATGAATACCAGGTTCCTGTTGTTGTGTAGTGCTAATGACCCCTGCACTTTGCTACCCTGTGTTCTACCCTCTAATTCAAGTTTTTAATTCCTGAACAGACACACAGTCAGGGGCAGTAGCCTGTGTCGGTGGCACAGGGCACAAGGACCCAACACAGGACCCTGGTAAGGCACAATCGTACTGGGCTAATCTGGAGATGTACACAGACTGTGTCCAGGCTGGGCATCAAAATCAAACCGGGCTAAACTAATTGTGATGCCCCTCGGCTCCATAAGGAGGCCTTAGCTCCATAGTTTATTGCATGGCTGTCGTCTGGATGGGCTACACTGTCTCCACTTGTCCATTCAGGTATCCTCCACAGATATGTTGGACAACTGGCGACTGTAAATTGGCTCCCTGCAATGGGCTAGCATCCCATGCACAGTGGGTTCTGTAATTGGTAAAGCAGGTTCAGGAAATGCCGACCTGGAAGAATCCTTAAGAGCCAGTAACGGCGCAGTGGTTAGTGTTGCTGCCTTGCAGTTCAAATCCTGGCCTTGTTACTGTCAGTATGGAGCTGGCGTGGTCCTCCAGGAGGTCTGATTTCCTCCAGTGTCTTTCGAGATGTGCATGTTGGGGTCACTGGAGGGGTAGATTGTGGGTTTGAACCCAAGACTCTGGAGATCTGAGGTAGTGGCTCTGACGCCTCTGCTACCGTCTTTATCTTTGGGTTTGCAGCATCTCAATGGTAAGCCCTATAGCCTTGTGGGATGGGGGATCAATTCCCAGCCTTCGATTCTGATTCACGTGTGTATTGTGGATGTTGCCTGCACTCCTAGGGCACAGATCTGTGATCTCTACAGGCCGCCCATATCTGACCCCTCCATTGCTCTCTAGCCTCTGCCCCCTAGCAGATCAGGTCACCCAGGAGCTTTTCACGTATTCTTGCTGGAGCCAATGGCCATGGAATGAGTCGGCGTGGCCCCCTTAGTGGCTAAGATGTTACACAGTTAATGAGGGGACTGTTAAGTCGGGCTCCACCACTTAACGGATTGTGGAACCCTCAGCAAGTCAATTAGACCCCCAGAACTTCAACTGTTTATAAGGGCAAGAGATGCCCAGGAAATGGAAGGAGGTGTGTTGGGGCTGCCGTCATTTATACCCATGTGTTTGTTCACCTGCTTTGGCAGGATGGCAGAGCAGCTGGTGTAACTGGCGAGCAGTATGGTGGCACAGTGGTTAGTTAGCATTACTGGATTTGATTCCTGACCTCCGTGGGGTAGAGGACACACTCACTATCACCAATTAAACTGACCAACTCCAGGGCTGGCCTTGCCAAAACAGAGTATTGATTGTGTGGCCAAAGCCTGAATTACATTAAATGGGTGTGCAAATTGAGGGTAAGGGTCACATGACTGGCAGCACCCCATCATCTAAAAAACTGGCAGATGCCGATACTGATTCTTATGCGTCTCGCTCTTGTGCTCCCAGGTTCACCAGTATTACAACTGCCTCCCTGAAGACAAGGTCCCCTATGTGAACAGCCCAGGCGAGAAGTACAGGATCAAGCAGCTCCTTCATCAGTTACCACCACACGACAACGAGGTGAGTCTTCAGGCGCCATCTTGTGCTGTGGCAGTCCACTTCCTGCGGATACTGAAGAAAACATTAACATGGCCGTCTCGATGTGATGTTAAAGACGGGAGGTGTCGGGCAGACAAGAGGCATGAGAGGGGGTAGAACTGGATATTTAGGAAGGTTCTTAATCATTTAGGAGAGGTGGATCAGGAGGAGGGAAGGAGCCCTTGTGACCATAAATAGAGTTAAATGTGGTGTCTACAGTTGCCCTAAAAGTGATCTGGAGATGGCAGCTTCAGGCCTTCCCACCTCCTGTCTTGTCTTCACCATGGAGTTGGGAGGAGTGCAGAGCAAGGGTTCAACTCGGGTGGAACTGGGAAGAGTGGTAGTAGGTAAGGGCATTAGACCCCCTAGTTGATAGACGCAGGGAACAGCAGTTAAGAAGGACCTAGTGGCCGGGTGGGGTACAAGTGTTTCCCGTTGATTTGGTTTCTTTGAATTCTTCCTTTAATCATTTGTCATTGTATGTATTATTTATGTAATAAACCATCTTTGTTATCTACTTTGGGTTCACTTGCACCATGAGCACCCCCTACAGATTATAATAATAATAAGTAAACTCAATCAGATAAGCACCTCGTAGATGGTCTTCATTAGGACTCCTTCATAGTGGAGATCTGTGAGTTTTACATTTTATATAAATATCTACATTTATAAAAGCATAAGTTTGTGTGTCTTTGAATCTGCCTGGTTGCACTGTCTCTGTTATTCCAACAGATGGCACATCAGAAACATTAACACTATGTATATGAATCCCATACCAAATGACATAACAACAGAGACATATGCATTGCATGGTACACTGCAAACGTTAATGCTGAGACGCTGAGGTCCATGTCCATTACTTAACATTTCAACTTCTCTGAGAAGGGAAGCACAGCTAGTGTGTGTGTGTAATATATAAAATAGTAACAAAGCACAAAGAAGTCGATGAATGAAGAGGTTTGGGGCACCATGGCGAACCCCGTAAAACTGGATGAAAACAAAAGACAAAGCAAACATTTCAGACAGGAGTCAACAAGAAGACTGGCTCAATTTGGGGGTGCAGCCAGTCATATACAGCCCAGGCAGGAAGTCGTGGGACCAGAAAGACGGAGGTCGCAGTGACGTCAGAGTTGGTAAGGTCATTCATTTTCTGACCTGCAGAGGGAGGAAGAGAAAGGTCATTATGTAACAGTGCCAACCCCTGGTTCATTACTAGAGCCCTTGGGCTGTCTGCCATGTGCATGTGTGTGACACTATGGATATCTATGTGTGTTTGTAGATATTTGAATTAGATATAAAGCAAGATAGACAGCTAGATAGACAGACGGTCATTAATGGTGTGGAGTAGATTCTCTGTGTTGACACTGCAAGTCTGCAGCTCCCTTTGTTTGCTTATTGTTTCCCTTATTTGGCTGGTGGCTGACTAGCTCAGTTGGCATTTTTGGTGTTCATTAAAAGGTTGTATGTTACAACAGGACATCATGTATAAAATGAGAGGATAATGTTGAGGGTTATAGACTATTAATCCCCAAAATATTTAGTCTGGTTTACTTTAGAAGCTGAATTAAGTGCCATTTCTTAGAATTAAATAAATGTCTTAAGTACTTGTGTGAAACAAAGACATGCAGTCCGACTCCTGCACCATGTTACGCTCTCCTCCAAGACCACCTCTGTTTATTTCCATCTCTGCTCCCTTTCCCACTTGACAATTTCCTTGTTCCACGTGAAAAACATTTTCATCTGGCTGTTTATTTTCTCCCACTAGGTGCGATACTGCAACTCCTTAGACGACGAGGAGAAAAGGGAGCTCAAACTGTTCAGCAACCAGAGGAAGCGCGAGAATTTGGGCCGAGGCAACGTCAGGCCCTTTCCTGTCACCATGACTGGAGCCATCTGTGAACAGGTGACAGACACTTCTGTTACAGTTCTATACATTTGTTGATCTGGCTGACGCTTTTACTCAAATGGACTTGGGGGGCTGTGTCTGTAAAACCAGAATCCTGGCATCATAAACGATGAGTGTGAGTGTGGCTTACAGTTCACTAGGTGGCCACACTAAGCACAGGTTTGTTATGACTGTGTGTATGTTCTGCTAAATAAGGGCCGTGTGTGTTTATATACGGTATACAGGGGGTCCTTGGGTTACAACGTTTCGACATACAACGTTTCAAGCTTACAACACTCACTCCCATAAAAACGTAAAAAAACTGAGACATGGGACATAAAGGTAAGCATTTTTTTACACTCATTTTTTGTTACTACAGTACAGTGTACAGTACAGTATATTTATGTCCTTTCCTTTTCTCTCAGGCTTAGATTTTGTGTTATGTTCTAGATTATGATTTTGCAAATGTGTTAAGATAGGTAAGTGACTTAGGCTAGAGTGTGTTTCGACTTACACTTGTAGGAACGGAACTGTGTCGTAACCCGAGGACTCTCTGTATATTGAATCTCTTTGTGTTACAGCCTGGTGTTCCCAACATCAAGCAACACTCAGTTCCCCAGAATGTCAAAGTAAAAACAAGATTTAAACTTTTTTGCTAATTTAATTATAATAAAAAACATACTGTAAGTATTCAGCCTCTTTATTTTGGCTCAGGTGAATCCCATTCTTGTGATCATCACTGAGATGTCCCCCTGTGGTCAGTTTAGTTGATTGCACTGACTTGAGCAGACACACAGCTGTCTATAGAAGGTCCCAAGGTTGAGCAGAAAACAAGACATGAGGTCTAAGGAGCTGCCTGCAGAGCTCGGAGACAGGACTGGGTGGAGGCCCAGATCTGGGGACGGCTGCAAAAGTATTCTGCACTTTTTGAAGGTTTCCAGGATCACAGTGGCCTTTGGAATATTTGATGGATGAAGTTCAGAACCACCAGGACTCTTCCCAGACCTGTCCATCTGACCAAACTGAGCAATCAGGGAAGAAGGCCCTTTACGAGAGAGGTGACCAAGAGCCCAGTGGCCATTATTTGTCAGGAGAACCTGTGTGGAGATGATAGAAACTTCCAGAAGGATAACCATCACTGCAACACTCCACTCCACAGGTCTGGACATTATAGCAGAGGCGAAAGCGGACACATGACCACCCGCTTCAAGTCTGCAATGCAAAAAGGCCCCTAAAGGACTGCGACTATGAGAAGCGAGATTCTGTCGTCTGATGAAACCAACATTAGAATCAGGTCTGGAAGAAACTAAGTGCTGCTCATCCCCTGTACGATACCACTGCAGTGGTGAAGGATGGTGGCAGTCAGGGACTGGAAGACTAGACAAGGATGAGGGAAATCTGAACTGAGCAAAGTACGGAGACCTCCTCAATGAAAAGACTGAGCTCAACAGGACAACACAAAGGCAGCATGGGAGTGGCTTAGGGAGTGGCCCAAACTTGAACCCAACTGAACATCTCTGGACGGACCAGTAGCCTCCTTCCTGTCCACTGACGGGTCTCCATCCAGCCTGACAGAACTTGGGAGGATCTGCAGAGAAGAAAGGCAGAAAATCTCCAGATCCAGGCATGAGAAGCTCGTCACGTCAGACCAAGACGACTCCGGGGTGGAATCAAGGAAGTCCTGAGGAAGGGGTCTGAATATACTTGTATGTCCATGGTGTCATTCAGTTTTTAAATTTTTAATAAATCAACAAAAAAATCAAAATCCTGTTTTAATTTTGTCTTGCGGGTACTGAGTGTTGTTTGATGGAAAAAAAAAAAAAGAGAGAGAATTTAAAGGATTTTAGCACAAGACTGCAACATCACAAAATGTGAAAGGCACTGCATACCTTCTGAAGGCCCTCGATACTGGGGTGTGTGTGTGTATGTGTGTGTGTGTATATGTATATATATTGTGAACGCTGGCCCCGGCACAGACAGACGGACAACATGGTTTCACCACACACTGTTTATTTTCTATTTAGTGCACTCACAAAACCCCAGTGCCTCCAGCACCGATTTCCCCAAAGTCCAGGGCTCACAGTCCTTTTGCCTTCCTGGCCGCCTCCCGTCCTCTCTCTCCAGCTCAGTCTGCTTCCTCCCGACTTCCACCTCCTGACTGGAGAGAGGCGGCCCCTTTTATGGGGACCCGGATGAGCTCCAGCTGCTTCCCGGCACTTGATGTTGGCCACACCCCTGTGTGGCGGAAGTGCCGGCTGCGCACCCGGAAGCCGTCCGTGCATCCCCAGTCGTCTTCCCCCCGGCACTTCCTGGTGTGGCGGAAGTGCCGGGCTCTTGGGATAATTAGGCATTGGGGCGCCGCCTGGCGGCGGCCACGGGTCCCTGCAGGGTTGGGCTTCCAAGCCCTGTACCCGAGGCCCCCTGCATAACCAGGACGGACGCCCCCACTCGGTCTGGAGGAGGCACACGCCCTCCTCCGGTCCTCCAAGGCGTCCCGACCGGGCTCCAGCCCCGGCCGAGGACCAGATGGGATAAACCGGCATCGGGGCGCCGCCTGGCGGTGACCACGGGCCCCTACAGGGTAGGGCTTCCATGCCCTCGACCCGTGGTCCCCAACAGAACCAGGACGGACGCCCCCTCGCGGTCTGGAGGAGGCACAAGCCCTCCTCACGTCCTCCTGGGCGTCCCGGCCGGGCTCCAGCCCCGGCCGGGGACCACAATATATATATATGTGTGTGTGTATTTGTGTGCGTGTGTTTCTATGTACATGTAGGAGATATCGGCATATGTGGACTCGTACACATCACATGCGTGTGGTGTATGTTTAGAGACAATGCTGTTCTCGACCACATATGACCCCAATTTTGAAACAATAAAATGTTTTTTTTTATTTATTTTTTCTTGGTCATCTTAACTAGTTCTTGGCCTAGCTCATGTTTATCATTCCATGGCAGCTGTCTTACATTATATAGCACCTTTACTTCAAAGACTATCACGAAGCACTTTACACCGTCCACCTTCTCATGTGTACTGTGACTTTGCTCAAACAGGCCACTGCTGAGTGGAGGGTGGGTATTGCCAGTGACACCCCCTAGTGGTCAGATTTTACACTGTAAAGCAGGAGGTTGTCATTTCAGTTCTCACTAGTGACTTGTGTGGCTCTTCAGCTGGCACTGCCTGCCGTGTGTGTTTTTTATGGGCATGTTTGCTGTACATATGATGTGCCTCTTGGTATGGTGTTCACTGTTAAAGGGGCTCCCCAGTACCTTAGGAGGCCTCGTTCAGCCTCCTCCTCTAACTCCTTCTGTGCCCGAGAGTGAGTAGCAAAATCCACTTCTCCTCCAGTTTTTGAGCTGTGGAAACAAATGTTCCGTTCTTACAGCGCACCTTGGAATGGCATTCCCTATGAGAGTTGTGAGCCGTTAGTGCTCACATAGTAGAGCTGTTGAAACAAACACTCTGTGCCAATGGAGGGTGTTCACTTTGAGAGGTGATATATAAAATGGCCATTCTAGTCTGATATCTCAGGGCTGTAAAACTCCAAGAGCAGCAGCTTAGCCCACCACTGATTTAGCGTGTCAAGTCAGTTCAGTGCTCACAAGACCGACGGGCAGTCTGGTGTAGAGCTTGAGGTTGAGGGTTCAAATCCTACAGTTAACACCACAAAGTGACTATGAAATATTTAGTGACTACACCTACCTGAGCTCCAATGGGAAGAACAAAAGCTATGAAACTAGTTGTAAGTCGTCTTGTGAGTTTCGTTTGGTACTAAGATGGACCCTGCAAGTCCCTAATTGTTTAATCAATTTCCTGCTATTACTTTGCCTTACTTAGAGCCTCAATAAATCTGGTGAGTCGGCAGGTTGTTGTTTCCTCACCGGAGCTGCCATTTACATGTTGAGCATAAAACGCTTGTAAAGTGCTCACCCGCCTGTAGAAGATAAGCAGCCCCCTAAACTCATGCTGCTCACGTGCCATTGATCAAGAAGATAAATCAATAAGCCGCCTGCTGAGTTGCTTCAGTCATGGATGCAATTTGTTACACTTTTCTCTGCTTCGCCGAAAGGTCAGCAGATGATTACGGCTGATATTTGAAAATGTAATTTCTGCCGTGCTACCACCGCTGCCGTATTCTCAAAAACGCAAGAGCTGCTTCCTAAAAGATTGAGTCTGAAACAGTCAACTGACAGTCGGCAAATGAGAAAGGCTTGATGGTGTGGACTGCGCTGGCTGTCATTTAAAATTCATCATCCCCAAGGGACTGCGGCTCTTAACTCAGAGAAGATAATTAAAAAATGCTATTTACAGGCACAAAATGGAGTAGGAGGTGTGCCGGCATGTGGGCTGGGCCTTCATTGTTTATTTCCGATTCTGAGGGACGTTTGGAGTACCTTTAATATTCTTTATTTAAAAGATGCCTTTATCCAAGGTGACTTACAAAACAAATGGCGTGATTAGAAAGGAGGAGGAGGATGGAGGGGTTCTGCAGACGTAGGCATAAATTGCTGTGCGTTGCGTAGTTCAGTAAGGCATTCCCTTTGCAGGACAGTCTCAGGGTGTCACTCACATAACGTATTGAATACCCAGAAAGAGAAAATGAAGGCCAATGTAGACGTTAGTTTTTGTTTTAATGGGAGTGTTAACAATGAATAAAGTACCAGGCTGCAGTGAGAGCCCAAGTGAGCCACACTTAGAGTTCAACTCGAGATGCACAGTAAAGGAGCCGCTGAGGACGACAGAATTTGCACTGTGAGCCGCCAGGTTGTCAGGTCAGCTGGACCCCCCCCGTCTCTTAACATCTGGTCGTGGTCAGTGGGGGGAGTTCATGTGGGACTTATTGTGTTCAGGAACTCTCCACGTTGTGACACTCCTCAGCCCGTCCTCAGACTATTTATTTACATTCTGAAGCAGTTTTGTAACAATTGTTTCCTGTTTAGAGTTTGTCTTTCCGATTTATTTTTGCTCTGAATTTTGGATTATCCTTATGGATTGTGCATTGGGATGTGTTTACTGTGGATTGTCTTTTTAGGCAATTCTTTGGTTTTTCGCTCTTTTGAGCTTTCCTTGTTAGTTTTCAATTTTTGTTGTAAACCCTCATTTAGAAAGATTACTTTGTTCAGTTTGTTTCTTCAAGCCAGTGTTTTTTTATGTTTTCCTTTCTCTTGGTGGAGGTCTTGGATATTCTGGATCAATTAAAGGCATTTTTTTTTTTAAAGCCAGTATCTTCATTTGTGGCCCTGGTAGGCTGAGGCCTCAGGCCGGATTGGCTGGCATAAGGCAAGCCTGGACTTGGATTGCCAGATACCCGAGTAGCCAAAGGGGGGACGCATTGAAAGCTTCACTCAGGGGGTCTCCAAAGCAGTGCTTGAAGTGATAGCGGTATTATCCATTTTTGTTAGCTTCTGTGTCCTCCTAGTGCTGTGAAGTTTTCAGCACATACGTTTCTATACGTCACATTAGAGAGTTTGGGGGCTCGCACACTTCTGAGCCCGTTGATTCAAGGGGTTCAAAACATTAGGTGACAGATAGTCAAGCCCCTTAAACGGAATAGTGTCAGTACACCATATCAGTGTGTACTGGCCCAATGCAAGCCGTGACATTTACTATTAATCTGAAAAAGTCCGGACATCGTCCAGGTTTTTAGGTTTGCCTGCCAGACAGAGGACATGCGGCAGCCATCAGTGGGACAGACCAGTGGAGATCCTGGCCCGCTCTGGTGTTTGTTTGAAGGCCTCCTGCCCTTTTCAATACGGTCCCGACTCCATTTCATGACAGCGAGGTCATTGGGCAACACAATTAAAGGTTGTCGCTCATGCCCGGTCTTTATCCGAGATTGTGGATTTAGCATTTCAAAAGACTTTCAATTCTTGGCTCTCTTGTTAATGAACTTTTCACATATTTTATGTACCCTAATTTTTTTTTTTTGAAATTTTGGGCTCTGTGAAAGGTAGTTTTTGAACCCCCAGTTTTGATTTTTGCTTTGTTTAAATGACTTTGCCTCTTCTCCTGATCCTTTTTCAATCCCCTAGCAATACATTATTCTGGTTAACATAACATTCCCAAAGCCACTTGGGCGTCAGCCCTCAGACAGTTCACTTCCAGGATGGCCATAATACATACAGGGATTATCGCCCCCTAGTGGCTCTCTGGCAGGATTAGGGTCCCTCACTCTCTAAAGCAGGGGTGTCAAACTCCAGGCCTGGAGGGCCGCATTGGCTGCATGTTTTCATTCTAACCCTTTTCCTAATCATTGACCAGTTTTCACTGCTAATTAACTCTTTTTCCCTTCATTTTAATAGCCCTGTTTTTAAAGGATTCACTGCTCTGAATTTATTCGTTTCTTCATGAAATGGCAACCAAACAGAAATGAGATGTGAAACGAGACAATAGATGATCAGCTAAACTGGGATTTCAAACTCCAACCAATCTTTTAATGAGAAGCTGATTCTTGCTGTTAATTAAGCCCGTTATTTAATTCCGTGGTCTGTTGCTGCTCTCATTTTGCCACAACAGACATTTCCAAAACCGTTGACTTTCTGTTTGTCAAAATGTTTTGGTGACCTGAGAGATCAACCTTACCGAGACCTTCACTTTACTTTATTTTCAGATATTGTGTGACGGGCACAGGTGAGCTGGTCATGTGGCGGCTCGTTTTGGGCCTCATTATTGTTTGACTGCTAATTAAATAAAAGAGACAACTATGGGGCCTGAGTCAAGTTAATTAAAACTAAAGCAAAAGAAGTTAATTAGCAGCAAAAACTGGTCACTAATGAAGAAGATGGTTAGAATAAAAACCTGCAGGCACTGCGGCCCTCCAGGACCGGAGTTCGACACCCCTGCTCTAAAGTGCTTTATTGGCCTGTCCTTTGTCACCCTGGAGGCTCCCCTTGCCATTTAGACAAATTCCTAAACACCAGAAGACACAAGTGGAAGACTGGAGCCATGAATTTGAAGTGGAGGCTGTGATGGCCTAAAAACGATGAAGGTGCTCGGCCCTCATCAGTTGCACTTTTTAACCTTTCGGTGCTGACACTAGAGGAGTATGGCAGCGACTGTGTTTGTAGTTCAGTTTGGGTCAAAGCGTCAGCTGAGTGATCGTTTTGTATTGTTCTTGGGAATTGGGATGTTAAGCCTGGTTTGCCAGTGGCACCTTTATCTCTAAGACTTGCTCGTCTGTCCTCGATTTCTCTAATTCCTGTTCCCCCACCCCTCTTCTTCCTCTCTGTTTTATTTATTTTTGTTAAACAGTGTGGCAGCCAGATCACTGGAGGTGACATCGCAGTGTTTGCTTCTAGAGCTGGTCACGGTGTCTGCTGGCACCCGCACTGCTTTGTGTGCAGCATCTGTGATGAGCTGCTTGTGGATCTCATTTATTTCTACCAGGACGGCAAGATATTCTGCGGCCGGCATCATGCCGAACGACTGAAGCCCAGATGTGCTGCCTGTGATGAGGTGAGTAGAAATCGTCATTTCAGGCTTATGGAAAGATACGTGAAGTTTAAATTAAACTGTGACCTCAGCTGTTTATAATCCCCCCCATACACACATCTTGAGCTTTATGGGATAGAGTCCTGAGCCTAGGGGTCTTAATTTGATTTGTTATTGATCACCTACACGATAGACACACACATACACTGCTAAATGGAGGTTATTTCCAAGATACTATAAAATGGTATGAGTGTCAGGAGGTGGGGGATGGCAGGAGTGGGGTGGTGGTGGTGGAGTGCCGTCTCACTCTTTTATACAGCAGAGCTAATAAAGCCTGGTGGCTGCTCACACTCGAGGGCCCAAAGATACAAGAGGAGCAAAGGGATACGCATTTGTAATGCAGAGCCCTCTTCACGTATCTGACCTCTGAAGCATCAGGCTACGTCCACACTGCTATAGTTCATCTAAAAAACATACACAGTGGTCTCCGTGTTCATCTTTCATCCACACTATCCTGGTGTATTTAACCCTGGAAAAAGGCGACTCCAGTGCTGTCTACTTCTGAAAAAGCTCCCTCAGTTTTGCGATGTGGTCGAGCGAAGACATCGACTCTAATCACGCTCTGATTTGTTCATGCTTAGTGTGTAGCCCTTCCCCTGATTGGCACTGACATGACAACGTCTCATTCTCTGATTGGTCATCCCCGAGGGGGAAAAACATATACTGTATATATATTTATAAAGCGCATCTAAATTGCATTTTGTCCAGTTTGAATGTGTTTTGTGATGCATTCCTTTGACCATCTGATCAGATTGCCCACCGATGTGTGCATGTCCAGTGCAGGCAAATGTCTACCTCACATGCGTGTTCGGTCATTGAAGTATCAATGGAGACACATTGGTAAATGATGTGAAAACGTTAATGTGGACAAAGCCTCAGTTTCTCTTTGAGACGACTGAATCGTTCGCTCGGGATATTCAGATAAAATAAATAAGCACACCACACTTAAAGTCCAGACCACTAGAGTGTGAAGAATAAACACAAAGCATAAATGTCATGAAGTACGTGCAGACTGAAGAACGCCGTCAAAAAGGATCTGCCCCTTCCTCATATCCTCTGCTTTTATTTATTATATACTAGCCGTCGCCCTGTGGCTCCAGCTGCATAGTAGTGAAACAGGACAAACTTTAAAAATCAATAAACAAACTGATATTGCTAGCTAAGCGGAGGTGAGGTATACTCCAAAATTCAGAGGTACAGCGACTCGAACAGAGGCTGGCGCATGAGAGAGGAGGACCCTGCCCAGCTCCCCACTCCTGACGTCACGCTTCCCCCTCTCCTCAGCCTGCAGCCGCTGTCTCACTATCGCAAGCAAACTGTGACTCTTGGCGCGATGATAAATGGCACAAAATCAACCAGAATGTTCAAGAAAATTATAGAAAAAAAACCCGATCTAAAGCCATTAGGTAGTTCTCTTGTGAAAAGCGGACAGACAGACGTATTTTATATATATATACAGTGCATTCAGAAAGTATTCACAGCGCATCACTTCTTCCACATTTTGTTATGTTACAGCCTTATTCCAAAATGGATTAAATTCATTTTTTTCCTCAGAATTCTGCACACAACACCCCATAATGACAACGTGAAAAAAGTTTACTTGAGGTTTTTGCAAATTTATTAAAAATAAAAAAACAGAGAAATCCCATGTACATAAGTATTCACAGCCTTTGCTCAATACTTTGTCGATGCACCTTTGGCAGCAATTCCAGCCTCAAGTCTTTTTGAATATGATGCCACAAGCTTGGCACACCTATCCTTGGCCAGTTTCGCCCATTCCTCTTTGCAGCACCTCTCAAGCTCCATCAGGCTGGATGAGAAGCGTCGGTGCACAGCCATTTTAAGATCTCTCCAGAGATGTTCAATCGGATTCAAGTCTGGGCTCTGGCTGGGCCACTCAAGGACATTCACAGAGTTGTCCTGAAGCCACTCTTTTGATATCTTGGCTGTGTGCTTAGGGTCGTTGTCCTGCTGAAAGATGAACCGCCACCCCAGTCGGAGGTCAAGAGCACTCTGGAGCAGGTTTTCATCCAGGATGTCTCTGTACATTGCTGCAGTCATCTTTCCCTTTATCCTGACTAGTCTCCCAGTTCCTGCCCCATACAAGAATGATGCTGCCACCACCATGCTTCACTGTAGGGATGGTGTTGGCCTGGTGCTGAGCGGTGCCTGGTTTTCTCCAAACATGACGCCTGCCATTCACACCAAAGAGTTCAATCTTTGTCTCATCAGACCAGAGAATTTTGTTTCTCATGGTCTGAGAGTCCTTCAGGTGCCTTATGGCAAACTCCAGGCGGGCTGCCATGTGCCTTTTACTAAGGAGTGGCTTCCGTCTGGCCACTCTACCATACAGGCCTGATTGGTGGACTGCTGCAGAGATGGTTGTCCTTCTGGAAGGTTCTCCTCTCTCCACAGAGGACCTCTGGAGCTCTGACAGAGTGACCATCAGGTTCTTGGTCACCTCCCTGACTAAGGCCCTTCTCCCCCGATCGCTCAGTTTAGATGGCCGGCCAGCTCTAGGAAAAGTCCTGGTGGTTTCGAACTTCTTCCACTTACGGATGATGGAGGCCACTGTGCTCATTGGGACCTTCAAAGCAGCAGAAATGTTTCTGTAACCTTCCCCAGATTTGTGCCTCGAGACAATCCTGTCTTGGAGGTCTACAGACAATTCCTTTGACTTCATGCTTGGTTTGTGCTCTGACATGAACTGTCAACTGTGGGACCTTCTATAGACAGGTGTGTGCCTTTCCAAATCACGTCCAGTCAACTGAATTTACCACAGGTGGACTCCAATTAAACATCTCAAGGATGCTCAGGGGAAGCAGGATGTACCTGAGCTCAATTTGGAGCTTCATGGCAAAGGCTGTGAATACTTATGTACATGTGATTTCTCAGTTTTTTTATTTTTAATAAATTTGCAAAAATCTCAAGTAAACTTTTTTCACGTTGTCATTATGGGGTGTTTGTGTGTAGAATTCTGAGAAAAAAAATGAATTTAATCCATTTTGGAATAAGGCTGTAACATAACAAAATGTAGAAAAAGTGATGCGCTGTGAATACTTTCCAGATGCACTGTATATAAGAGGGAGATAGTTAAATGTCAACCTCCTAATCAGCCGACAGGTGGCACTTCTGTAAACGTTCCGAGCGTCAACTGGATGATAACATAGATACATAAGATTGTTACAGTCTGCTTTATATATCTATACTAATAAAAGGCAAAGCCCTCACTGACTCACTGACTCACTCACTCACTGACTGACTCATCACTAATTCTCCAACTTCCCGTGTAGGTAGAAGGCTGAAATTTGGCAGGCTCATTCCTTACAGCTTACTTACAAAAGTTAAGCAGGTTTCATTTCGAAATTCTACACGTAACGGTCATAACGGTCGATAAAGGTCGACAACGTCCGCCATGTTGAACTTTCTTATTTATGGCCCCATCTTCACGAAATTTGGTAGACGGCTTCTCTGTGCTAACCGAAGCCGATGTACTTACTTATTTCGATGGTGTGACGCCACTGTCGGCCGCCATATTGAACTTTCCAACGTCACCAATTTTCCAACTTCCCGTGTAGGTAGAAGAATGACCCCGTCTTCACGAAATTTGGTAGGTGGCTTCCCTGCGCTAACCAAAACCGATGTACGTACTTATTTCGGTGGTATGACGCCACTGTCGGCCGCCATATTGAATTTTCCAAACGTCACTAATTCTCCAACTTCCTGTGTAGGTAGAAGGCTGAAATTTGGTACTTATTTTGGTGGTATGATGCCACTGTCGGCCGCCATATTAAACTTTTAACGGAAACCGATGTACGTACTTATTTCGTTGGTATGACACCACTGTTGGCCGCCATATTGAACTTTCCAACGTCACTAATTCTCAAACTTCCCGTGCAGGTAGAAGGCTGAAATTTGGCAGGCTCATTCCTTACAGCTTACTTACAAAAGTTTAGCAGGTTTCATTTAGAAATTCTACGTGTAACGGTCATAACGGTCAACAACGTCCGCCATGTTGAACTTTCTTATTTACGACCCCATCTTCACGAAATTTGGTAGGTGGCTTCCCTGAGCTAACCGAAACCAATGTATGTACTTATTTTGGTGGTATGACGCCACTGTCAGCCGCCATATTGAACTTTCCAACGTCACTAATTCTCCAACTTCCCGTGTAGGTAGAAGGCTGAAATTTGGCAGGCTCATTCCTTACAGCTCACTTACAAAAGTTAAGCAGGTTTCTTTTCGAAATTCTACGCATAATGGTCATAATGGTCAACAACGTCCGCCATGTTGAACTTTCTTATTTATGGCCCGATCTTCTCGAAATTTTATAGGCGGCTTCCCTGCACTAACCGAAACCAATGTACGTACGTATTTCGGTGGTATGATGCCACTGTCGGCCACCATATTGAACTTTTCAACAGTCTTTGTTACTTATGGGCCCATCTTCAAGAAATTTGGTACATGGGTTCCCAAAGCTAACTGAATCCTACTTACGTACATATATACGTCCATAGCCTGCAGCTCAGTCACTGTGTGAGGTGGCGTTGGGTCCTCCCTCCCAACGCCTCCCACGTTGTTGGCTGCCTGCCTATATAAGACCGTCCGTCGCTCCGGTCTCTACATTCCCTTCCTTGCTTCGCCACGGGATTCACGTCTCCCTACTGATAACTACAGCCTTTTTGTTTAATCCACGGCTTCCCCGCTGTTTTATTGTTTGTTTATTACAATTATAGTTATTGTATAGGTATTTTAGACTTACTTTACATTGCTCAGGTACCCATTTCCTTTATCATTCCAACCCCCATTACCATGTCTATCGAGGTGATCACTATCGATCAAAGAACTGTCACTTACTGAGTGATTTCCATGCCCGGAGATGGCACCTGCCTTTTCCATGCTCTTTGTTACATATTGCACGGCCATATCAGGCTCACTCATGATATCCGGAGGAACATTGTGTCTTATGTATTGAATGACTGGGACAGGTTCAAGGTGTGGACTGATGACGGTACAGGAGATAATTATACTACACAGGAGCACTAGAAGAGTGAAATGCTTAAGCCCTTCACCTATGGTTCTGTATGTGAGTGTCGCTTTCAAGTGTACCGAAATGGCCAAATATTTTACACCTTTCGACAACAGCCAATGCCTCTTAAACATCTTAGATTCACAGGTGACGATTTCAGTAGTGGACACTTTGATGTTTATGAGTGTTTAAACTCTCAAAAGCTGGATTTGATTTTATCGATGAAACCGGTTGTGTGCTTACAATGCTTGACAGATGCCGAATGTCACTTCTACACAACAAATCCTGCAAATACTGTCGTGATTGAAACAAACCATGAAACTCAAACCGATTATGACAGCAGCAATCCAAGCTGTGAGATTTGAGACAAGATTACTGTTCACATGGCCAACTGTAAGTTACATGCTCAAGAGTAAGCTCAGCGCACAGCTTGGTCATGTTACAACCGAAGGGCCGAACTGACAACGTGGTATACAAAGAGATCCTTAACAAATAATTATTGGCATATTTTCCCTCAGTTTAAAAAGGTTAAATTTTCTTCTTAATAAAAATTTTAAGGCAGTACTTTGCCGCTGCGAAGCGCGGGTATTTTGCTATGATATATATTTTACACGATGAATGACTTCACACCTTCAAACAAAATGTAATATTCGTGAATGGGAACCTGAGTGAACCCAACATGCAGACTGCCTGCCTTTATTCAAGGGTCAAAATCGTCAAACACTCCTGTCACTCATGTGAAAAAGTCATTGCCCCCCTAGTTTCACTACTCAGACCATGGCTGTCACACATCTAAACCTCGTGTGTCATTTTCCTCCCCACAGATCATTTTTGCAGACGAGTGCACCGAGGCTGAGGGCAGACACTGGCACATGAAGCATTTTTGCTGCTTTGAGTGCGAGACGGTGCTGGGAGGCCAGAGGTACATCATGAAAGAAGGAAGGCCCTACTGCTGCAACTGCTTTGAGTCCCTGTATGCCGAGTACTGTGACGCCTGTGGGGAGCATATAGGTGAGTACAGCCGGGGATGCCAGGTTTGGCGTGTGAGGTGCACATGATGACTGATAAGGGTGACAAGGTGCTGAGCAGTATCATCCCATACCTCCAGGAGAGTGACCGCTGCTATGCATTCATTCACGCCAAAACGAGTTTGCTTCATTTCTTAAGTAAAAAAGCAGAAGTCAATAGATGTTGAAAAGAATCATTGGAGTTTTATGTGCTCATTTACATCTACAGAGCCGCCAAGTCCGCTGCTGTAACCCTGAATCAACCTGTAGATCGCTGCATTTTTTTTCATGTGGACATTTCACAGTTGCCTTTTTACTTAAATGTAATTTGACGCAAATGATATCCCATAGTTTCAGACCATTAAGAATTTATTTTTATTATTTTGTGTCTTCAGTTTGAATATGTTTCTATTTTATTATTGTTATATTTTGTTATCATTGTGCCGCTATTTTGTGTGGGTTTAGTAACGTTGTTGTATGTATTGTTGCTACATTGCGATGCTGCCGTCTATCTGTTTGAATTTACGTGTATGGCTGAGTTTAAAGAGGAGCCAACTGAGGACCTCGAGGGTAAACAGAAGAAAGGTCACCTGTGTGGTGTTCAGGTTGGGTGCCTGGACGGAGGTGGCGCAGTGTGGCGTCCCATGCACTTGTGTAAATTAGTTTGCCCCAATTACAGCTGCAGCAGCTTATTTAGTTATGGTACATCACAAGTGTGTCACAACTGTGCTGGCGAAAGGTCCTATTGGAGGAGACGGGTTAAGTGTCTTTTGGGATTGGCTCGAGGAATCGCAGCAGGAGTTTAAAATGGTGCTACAGTCGCTAGTCAGGGGAAGGCAACTGAGTGCTTCTCCATTCAGTTCTGCCAGTCTTCTCTGCTTGTGCCAGCGTCCTTCCAATTTTTTTCTGCATCGGTGGAAGAGCCTCCAGATTTACTGGTCAGAGAAGGAGAAGAGCCCTCCAAGAGTCCATTAGAGTAGCGGTAGTGCCGCAGAGATGTACGGCAATCTGTGATTGAAATGGCGGATTCTTTTTATTTTGGAGGATATGTTTCTTGTTGGAGGCTTTCACTGACTTTAAGGGAGAAAGAATGGAAGTAGTCTGATCTTTACATCTTTTATATTTTTATTTTTGTACAGTATATCACTTTTTGCCATATCAAAGTACTTGTACTGTTTTGCTGAATCCTTGCTTGGCACGGAGTTGTGCATTTAGTGGGTACTGCAATTCTAAAGTGTTTGTTTTATGTTTTTCGACTAATCCTATTGTCTGTGATTTTTCTCTGCCACCCTGGTTTATGATTGGTCCAAGATGCCCAAAGTCATCCGTGCTGCAGTTCTCATAGCACAGGGCACTCCACACCCTCAGAACACAAGCCGTGAAAACCATCTACACAATCCATAAACAAGAAGTACATAAATACAATTATGTACTTCTTAATCATTAATATTAACACATATTACATAACAACACACAAAAAATACAAATCCAAAAACAACAATGAAAAGGAAAATAAACGAAAGCCAGGAAACCACAAGACCCCCTGCTTTTACCCGTTCATTGTGGTTTTCAGACCTGCTGTCCTCATGGGTGGGGAGCTGTTGATAGAAGATGAAACCAGTTGACCTTTGGCCTACACTGCCTGCCCCCAGGAGATGAATGTGATCTCCCTAAGGAGCGGGCAGCAAGTGTGTCCATGGCGTGGGAAACTAAAAAAAACCCGCGGGCGAGTCTGAAGGGTCTCCCTGCCAGCAGTTTGTGGACCTGTCGGGCACTGCAAATCTTCACAATGCAGTACATGTTTCAAACAAAGGCTGCCCCTAAATTGAGCCCATCGGCCTCCACAGCAGACACCAATGCGGCCCTTTGCTGACTCGGCTCATCCCAGGGGTCTTGACATGCGGGTGCTCACTCACTCGTTCAATAGACATTTATGAAACACATCGACCTCATTATGGACTTCTGGAGATGACAGCGATCCACACTAAAGGTCTTCCAGCAACAAACCAGTATCATTATTAATTTTATATAAAAAGATTACATTTTTTTTTGACTACAAGGAGAAATCCTCCCTTTTTTATATCTCCACAACTTGTTTCAGGCCTGTTTGTTGGAAACATGTGGTGCGACAGGATTTGCAAAATTCACAGTCGTAAATGGCTGGACTGGAAGAAGCGAAATCCTCGGAACAGCATTTCTTAATTACAGCCAAAGCCACAAAAGCGAGTGGAATGGCTGATTAACCCCAGGGAGAAAAAAACGACTGAAGTAATCCGTCTGGTTAAAGGAAGACGCCACCCAAAAAGGACATTCTTCTTTTAATCCGTTAGTCACCCTACGTTATTTGTAGTCCTGGCTGAGAGGAAATTTGAATCTCGTGTTTTTCAAGGAGATAAAGTTCCCGATGCAACAAGTTTGAATGGGGAGACACAATGAGCAGACGCAAACCACAAACATCAATGAAATATACCTGGCATTACTAGGGCTTCAGAGATGTTAAGCCGTGCGTACAGTCGACTAGGGTTGTTACGATACCAAAATTTAAAATTTTGATACAAAGAAAAGCGCATTGGAAAATGACGGACAAAGAAAAGTACTGAAATTCTGTACCATTTTTGATACCCAATGCAGTATGTAATGTAACTTGGTAAAAATAAATTGTAATTGTGAACAAATTAAAATCCTTACATTGATGATGACAGCCAATAGAAAATTTCATTCTTTTCTATTAATGCACAGGAATCATTAAGTACAGTAGTAGTCGGCAGTCTTGCCGTTGACCAGAATGCACCTTGCGGCCCACCCCAGAAGCTCCTGGTCCTGTCTACCCGCAGTTGTCAACTCGTATGAATTGGTTGGTTTATCTAACGGTTTGAGGAAACTGCAACACAACAGGGCCGCCATCAGAGTGAGTAAAATCATCAAATCACCATCAGTGCCGTGCTGAGCCACAACTGTTCGTGACGCACCTCAAAAAAAACATACACTTCACGACACCACAGCAGGGCAAATCCAGTCAGCTGTCACTTCAGTCACCATACCATAATTCAGTTTCTACTGTAATACACAGAGTACACGAGCACCAAAATTTATGCAAATGAGCACTGAAAAGGTATAGAGCCTTACAAGAAAAAAAAAAGTTTAAATCGTACATTATAAAATAAAAGGAACCTAACATACTACAGCCACACACTTTGCGGTGAGGTTTTAAAAAGCCGTACTGCTGAAGAGTTGTTGCCCCTCAATCAACAGCACAGAAGTAGAGTGGTGTGCAGGTGAAAATAATCGTAGACCCTCACCTTACTGCGTTAAACAGACGGCCGAATTGAAGCACCAACAGTCAATCCTAACACCATTCTGATACCACCCTACGGGCGACTTCTGCTGTGCTTTGTTTATGGGTCACTGTAAGAAGAGAACCGCTGAATCACGAGAGCGATTGTATTAGGAGCTGAATCCATTTGCTCTTATGTTATTTTGTACCTTTTGTGCGTTTTTGGGGATTTTGTTATAAGTAGAATTTAGTTTTTGTTGTTCAAAACTCTTATATCTGTACACCTATTAAAGATGGTGGCACATTCTTTCAAGTATCCACTTTTTTGAACAAAGATAACTTTTTTTTTTTTTTTATAACAAAAATTAAAAAAGGCCAACAGACCAGGGACCGAGTGCTTTTTTGACCTTCTGTAACGACTGACCCCTTTACCCTGACCAGCCACTACACTACCGAGACTGTTACCTCGGCTAGCCTGAAGACTCTCAAGACGATAACAAGCCGTACTCCTTACAGATTGAACTCCCCCCCCCCCCCCGACACAATGAAATAACAAGCAAACAGTAGACAAAAATGTAAAATCAAATGCAGATATATTTTATGCATACAAGGACAGACGAATACTTAATAATATATAAGTGCACACAAACCACCGCTATCCCAATGACACCTGTGAATATACAGTATATATATATATATATATATATATATATATATATATATATATATATA